>CAEFZX010002338.1:0-33199 GCA_903066825.1 Alfaro cultratus | reverse complement strand
TGGTCCTTGAAGATTAAGTCTCCGCCTTTGTTAGCTGAGAGAGAGGTGAATATAATAACTATGCAACTCTGAGTTCACCAGAACGGTTATTTCCTCAGTCCATGAACTTTCTGTTCTCCGGCCGTAAGCGCAATAAAGATGATTTTGCTCCCTGACTTTTGTCTGGACCTCAGTCTCTGAATTGTGCACTTCACAGGTTAAAGATTTTTTTTACCCTTTCACAGTCTACCTTACAAACCTTTCCATACATTTTTATGGGGCTGAAATCAGGGTGATCATGGCAAAACATTGAGAAATCTGGGAGTAGGATGATGGTTATTATCCATTTGGAAAACCAATTTGTGTAGAAGTTTTAACATTCTAGCTGAAGCCCTGAAATGTTTCGTTTATATTTCCACATGATGTATTTTTGTCTTGTGTTGTCTGTATTTTGTGAAGTGAATTAATCCCTCCTGCAAAAATCCACCTACACAGCACATATTCTCAAAACCTTTAGATTTTTATACGGTGTTGATTCCCACATTTTGCATCATTTCTCTGACACAGAATGTGTTTCATCTGTGAACAGAAGGATAGTTGTACATTGACATGATGTCATGTAGTTGATATCTTAATTAACATCAAAATTGGTAAATTGCACCCAAGGATGTATCAAACTTTTGAAGGTTGTTGACTGAAATCAGGAATGTCTGGCGTATTCTAAAAATTATGCCACACATTTGAAAAAAGCCACATCATCATCATTATTGTTTAAAGACATAGTGATGAATTTGAAGAAAGAAAGATAAAATCTTTAAATCAAGAATAATTCTCTAAATAGCCTTTTTCTTTGTTATTGTTCAGGCATAGGCAAATGTAAACAACTTTGTTTTGCTTTTTATTACAAGATATATTTAGTAGCTACCGCACTCCAATGAATGCATCTGGAAAACATGTTTTAGGGGCACCACCATAGGGACAAACATAGACGGCTTTGTTATTAGAAACAGATCTATCATAGAGTAAAATTAAACGGATTTAGTGTCAGTGTGTGTGGGAAAAAAAGTTTTTTTGTTTTTTTTTTATCTTTTTATCCAGGGTATGCAAACATCTGGTTTCAACTCTATAGTTGAACTGTATTAGCTTTAAATATTGCTGAAAATTTTATGCTTCATTGTGCATGAAAATAAGATGTTTAGAGAAAGAGGCATTGTAAAACCCCAAGTTCATAGGTTGAACTTCTGTCACAGAAGGACGCATGTACATTCAGGCGACAATAACATAGACATGAAGAGACATAAGCACACTAATTGTCTCTGTGCACACCCTTTTTACTCTAAGAGAGCGTAAGTGGCTTTTGGGGAGACTCGAGGCTGTGAACTGAAGATACACACTCACACAGTCTCTTCCCCATTACAAACGTTACTGTAAGAGGCGTAGGGGAGACAGTGAACTCTGTTTGAACTTAAGGTTGAAGAAGAGGTAAGAGACAGTAAACTGCACAGGACACATTCATAAACAATGAGCAAGCACAACAAATACAGAGTGATCAGCTAGTGGATACATCCATCCAGCAAGAAACAAATCCTACACATTGAATCGTATGATCCTGATTTAAACCCACAGAGCATGAAAAACACTCAGACACTTTATGTGTGGACTCGGCATTTCTGCTTACGGTCAGAATAACATTAACCTTTTCTCATCTCCCATTCCTAAAGCCACTCTAACTGATGGCATATTTGAAATTATCTATACATTATTGAACACTGCAGTTTCCATGCTCATAAGACAAATGAGGGACACTGGTAAAGGCAAAAGCATTGGAAAACCTATTTTAGTCTATTTTTTTGGCTTAGAGTTTGATAGTTGTACACACAACTTAAAACACTTCCAGAATTTCTTACATTATCCATAGGGAAAATTACAGGAGACTATGGTGGCTTTGGCAGGGTTCCCTCTAAAAGATTAATGTGCAACTTTGTATGACCCTGACTCACTGGCTCATTGGTAACCTTGGCCCTGGAGTGTTCACCAAGAGCTGTTAGCCATGGCTCATCACACACATGTGCACGAACACACACTTACAGCACAAAGGAGGAGACATCCATTGAGCCACAAGTAGAAATGGACACACACAAGGTATACACACAGTGAGCACACATGTGCACAAAGACAAGGTATCGGGTTTCACATATACATACATACTGCCAACACACACATGTACAAATACATACAATCTAGCTGGTGGCTGATGAAGTCGATCTAAATGCTAAACAAGATCCAGTCTCAAGTGTAAACTACTAGACAATCCCTTCTCTGAAGATTCTAAACAAGGGTGCATAATGTAGATGCACTCACACATGTGCACGCATTCGTGTGTGTGTGTGTGTTTATTCTTTTTTGTTCAGTCTGCTCTGAGCTGTAAGACCCCAGGTCCACTGCTATGCTCAAAACATTTGGAGGGACTTGCAAGACTTTCACTTCTCCCTTTGCGTAGTTGCTTGATATGCTGTGCAAACACAAAGTGACGAATAAGAATATTTCAAAATTGTTCTGCAAATAAACCAGTTTTACATGCACAATAGTTTCAGCTATATTACCATGATCACTGAAATATAGAATAATGCTGATCAAATTTGTGTTCTTATACTTATACTTATACTTGGGTAAGTTAGACATTGTCCTTTACACAAATGTTACTAGAAGATTATATGAATGATCAAATGTGATTTGCAGACTATGTACATTTCTATCAATATAAGAAGAGCACTTCCTTGCAACGCAAACAAAAAAAACAAGACAAATGGGGTAAAATAATAATTGCTCACAATATAGTGACTTCAAACAATAGAAAATGAAAGAGTGAACTTTCAAAGTTAATCCTTCAGGCAAAGGTAGAGAAAGTTTTTCCCAGAATTCTGTCCTGTATTAAACAATTTACTTCTAATTACACTTATTAATCTGCTCTGGCTCAAAGGTAAATAGATAGGAATAACAGTATACACAATCACTTTTCAGTGCTGCAGAAGTGGCTCCAGCTTACAATAGGCTACAATACATAAACATAAACACACACATTAATGACTTATTTTACCATCTTTGATCCAGTGGGTAACCGTCTTCTCTTAATTAGATAACTGATGACTTATGAGGGTGAGTGGTGAGAGCTTGTCTGTGACATTCAGACTAACATTAATACTGCAGCAGTTCTGTTCATAGCTTCACCTGGCAACAAGCTTCAGTAGATGTGTTTCAGTGTGGTAATGGGTTAGAGTTAGGGTAACCAGATGCCCTGGAGGAAGTGGCTCGTGCATCTGGTTAAACAGCCTTTTGGATGCTTCCTTGATGAGGTGTTCCAGGCTTGTGCCTGGGAGGAGAACCAGAGGATGACCCAGGAAACTCTGGAGGTACTAATTTTCTCGGTTGCTCTGGGAACAACTTTAGATTTCCGTCTGTCCATCTGACCAATGAGTATCAGAGTAAACAGGTGAGGATGAAAGGTAGTGCCCCAAATTTCTTTAGATTTTTGCATTTCTTCTTTTTGCAACTATGTGCTCATTCTGTTTTCCTGTCACATAAAATCTCAATAAAATAAAGTTTGTAATAAAGGAATAACAAATGTAATAAATTTGAATAAAGGAATATGGCATAAAATAAATATATATCTTTAACTGTAAGTGCAGCAAAAAAAAAAAAAAAAAAAAGAAGTCAAGTACTGCAAATGAGTGATACTTGAGGAGGATCTACATTCTCCAGGACCCAGTTTGTTGTTTATTGCATAAGAGGCGTGAGTCCAGAGGGCATCACAAAGTGAAAAAATATTGGGTATAGCGTTAAGAAGAAAAAATATATTGCTGAGTGATTGAAAAGCCATTTTTCTTTCACGTTTTGTTTGTATTGAAGTAGCATCCACTTTCTTGGGCTGAAGTACACCTGTAGGGGTGCATATGTGTGTGCATTTGAGCCAATAAGAGCACACAGAGGACAGAGTAATGAAGATTGACCAGCGGCGTAATGAAAACCCTCTGTGGCCCTCCTTTGAGAGACAGAGAGAATTAGAGAGAGGGAGAAGAGCGACAGAGGAAGGCAATGAAGTAATGAAGGAGCAAACAGCTTGCTGTGTAGCAAAATGCTTGTCTCTGGAGGACAGAAGAGAAAACACCAATGCAGGCAGGGATACTACGAAGGGAAGACTGGGGGTAACTGAGGCAAGATACTGGAAATACAAGACTGATAATGTATTGTAAGATATCTGCATCAAAGACACATTAAGGAAGAGGTAGAAAAGGACCAACGGAAAGAGACGGACTGTTTGAAAGTGAAGCTGGGTAGCCATCTGTACAGTTTGTTGTGGAACAAGTTGTCTTGAAGTTGTGTCTTCTTTCTTGGAAATGGACATCTGGGCTCAGGTGTCAGACTGGCTCACTCTTCCAAACATATCATAAATCCCATGGCAACCATGATCTATAATTCATACTGACAAATGGAGGTGACACCAGAAGGAACACGGATCCACATCTATAAACATACACACACATACAACTATTTTAAAACCTCTGAAAGCCTCCACACACACACTCACACACATTAGAGCCTTGCATTCTTTCAGGCAATCTGTGAAATGACTACGTCTCTTGGGGTGTAGGCTAAAGACCCACTGCTATGGTGATGGAGTTTTGGCTCTATCAGGAGAGACAGACATGATATATAGAGAGGTTCATCCTCTATGGGTGGCCATGAGGGGAAAGCAGGAGCCAAATAACACCGGTGCCTGAGGGCCTTTCAATTTGGGGGAAATTGTTGCTCGCAGCAGCCTAAGCGGATATTTGTCACGTCAGTGGACAATTCAGAGCAAAATCGATTGAACTGGTTTTACGTGTCATGGCTCATAGGAAGGTAGTGCTGTGTGAAATCACCATGTAAGCTCCACTGTTGTATATGTGACGAAGAAGCTCCGGCTTATTAACCTACATGCTGATGGTACTATTTCTTAGCTGTCAATACTGTCTGAGCCCATTCACATGACAAAGATAGACAAGGCGAGAAGAAGAATTGATCCGTTTACTTTTAATAGTAAATATGCTACATGTGCCTATGGAGCCGGTTGCATTCTTGGCATTTAAAGGTGTGGTTGTCTCTAGTAAAAATAAATAAAAGATTCCTAAAAAACACTGAAATAAAGATGAGAAATTATCTTAAAGGTTTATGCAAGAATCCTTTTTAAATTTTACTCTGAATTTTCAAAATCTCTCAATAATGAAAAGGCCCTCCAGCAGTTAAGCCTCCTAAGGCCACGAAGTTAATGTTTTTTTTAATGGTACCATTAGATTCTGGAGTTTGTTGTACCCCAGCCATCACTGTAGATAAGATTTAGAAACTTAACTTTCTGAATCTGTCTGATATAGTATTTTATGCCACTATCACTGCTGTAAATATATATACAATTGAAAGTAATTATGAGCAAAAATTCCATCATCATAGCTGACAGTGTATATACTCCCCGGCAACCTTACAAGGAAACTTGTTCAAATATTTGTTGACATACATAGTAATTCATCCAATCATAAGGTGGGAAGTCAATAAATTTAGTAAGGTAACAAAAAGACTCATCCGATGTCGAGGACAATCATAAAGGTTATAAAGAATGTCCCAAAGCATCAAAAATGTTCAGCATGCAGCAGCTGCATGTAAGAACATCTTTTGTTGATGTCAGAGGAGAATGGAAAAGCAGAATATGACGGTACGCCAGTGTGGCTCTTGGCAAGGTATCCCTTGAAAATAAATTTTATCTCAAGAGACTTCCTCAGAAAATAATGATTAAATTGATAAAAATAAATGAACACAAAATACAAAATTTGAGGACATTTCACTTTAAACCTTGAAGCAGATGGTCTGCACCTACAGAAGATCATAACAGATGCTCCAACTGTCGGATCAGAATTGGGACACTTTCACCCAGCAGTACCAACTTACCTGTGTATTGTTGCTGACCAAGTAAATTCCCTCAAGACTTGGTCAGCAGATCTTGATCCAATACATTGACTTTGGGATGAGGTAGACCACTGTTGTTCTGTATGATCTGTGTAAAATCTGACATAACTGTGAAATCCTGTCATGTCCACATGGATCAGAATGTCACCATTAACTTGTTGAATGCTATACTACAATGAATTAATGCAGCTTTGAAGGCAACAACAGAACTTACCAGGCATTATGAAAACATACCTGGTAAAGTTTCTAGTGCGTATGAGTTATTTTTTATTGATTTACTCAAAACCGTGACTGAAAACAGCTATAATAAGACTTGTTACACCCAACAGCAAAACTAAAATCAGAGACTTTTTAGTTAGTTGATTACTTGTAAACCTTTAAGGCTTTAATATATTTGTTTAAGATGCAGAAAAGCATCTAAATACACAGACTTTGTACCGGCGTGGCACCTTTTTTTTTTTTAGCCATCTCTATGGATGCAAACTGTTGGTAGCACTCATTTTCTTTTGAGATGCTAAAAGGGTTTGCACCTTCAAATTGATTCATAGGAAACAAATCGAATTACAGGGTCAATTTGCCTAAGAACTACACATAGGGGTGATGCACTAATCAGACTTCTCCAGTTTTATTTGAAGTCTGGTCCACTGATTTTGATTGCAAATACACTGGTTAGAAATTCATTGAAAGCAATTATTTTGTTACTGAATGCAGTGTTGACGCCTCAAGATATCAACACTGTGATCTGTAATAAATATTTTAATTTCATATATTAGGAACTCAAACTGAAATGTGTTCTACAGATTCTGTTCAACAGCAGTACAAGTATCAGCAGAAGTTTGGCGCTTTAAAGTCTAAGAATTACTATCTAACCTCTTTTTTAAAAAAAAATCTCTCTTGAGGATGAGGAAGGTGGCAGGGATAAGGGAGGAAGGCTAGCGAACTTGGAGGCGGGGTATGATTTATGCCTCACGATTCCTGATGAATCTGCTCTGGGTGGCTAAACTATTTATGAGCCTCATAGCTAAATTCTTCCATGCGTCTCTTCTCTTTCTCGCCTCGGAACCCAAATCTAATTCGGCCTGGGCAGAATACACACATACATGTGCGTGTCCCTATGAATACACATACTTAACACAAAGCCACCAGAAATTACAAAAACACAAAACGGAATACACAAACCCACTTACACATTTTCACAATGATTAGCATTTGTGCCTGCCTGTACACAAATCCATATTTCATGAGGGAAGAAAGCAGAAGTGTTTAGTGAAGCAGGTTTTTCTCTCTTCAGGGACCAAAAGTCAACAACCAGACAAACTCATATTCTATTATCTTTATATAGTGGGGCTTCTCCTCTGGGTGATTTCTATCTTCCTTTAATAGATAGAGGAGAGGTTCAAAATATTTTTCTCACCAACGACACCAAGACCAAACATAGTATTTCTTCATCTGACCTCAAAGACTCTTAATAGGATTTCATACTCTGTGAATTTAAACTCATCCAAGTTGTTTGGACACACAAGTTTAAAAAAAAATATAATTATACATTTACATTTCACACATTTTGTCTGTGAGGTGGGTGAGTAGAATACATATCAGATTCTTAATCAGAAAACTAGGTAAAATGTCATATGTTGGCCATATTTCTTGCAATAATGGTTACAATTAGGCCCAAGCAGAGACTATTTTTTAATTTTTTATTTAAACTAAAAAAATAAGGACATGCAGCAAGAAGAACCTCTTGATGACTTATGATTTGTAAAAGGTTATTATGGCACTTAAACTTAGACTGGACTGGTTGCTATTCTAAGCAGCACTTGGACCTCTCCACTACAAATGTAAGTCAGCTGGAGACTGACGGCAGATTTTCCCACGCTGTGGGCTTGTAGATAAACAGCAGTTGTTATGCAGCCAGAACTTTAAATCACTGTCAAAAATAAAGCATAAAAATAGGGCCTCATCAACTCTTTCATATTCTTTTAATCAGCTCCAAGTCAAAAGCATTCAGTGAAACTCTTCTAAGAGTTTGGGGAATTGCTTTTGATCAATTTCCATTCAGCTTATCTTGTGGCTAAATACATTTACACAGCAAACATGATCTTAAATGTAAGGGTCATTTGTTGTTGTGCAACCCACAATTGATATCTTCTGAAGGAGAGTATTATGTAAGCTTCACTTTTTGAGCTTCATATCATGTCATAATGGTATTCCCTCATCAAAAACATACCTGGAGTGTTGACTTGATTGTTTCATGGATGTTTGAGGAACCCTTGAATCTCCCATGGCAACCATTCGCGGTCCTTAAACACTTGAATATTTCCACAAAGCCCCTCTATGGATGCGCAGTCTTCAGCTGAGAAACTTTGTGCAATCATTTAGGGATCAGCTATATCACATGTAATACATTAGGATGACAAAAAATAACCTATCGAAAAGTGCATTAACCTGCAGGGCGTGATCAGGTCTCTTTTGTCAAAAAGCTCTATCTGCTCAGGTGTTTAGGTGTCTATGGCCCTTGCCTAAAAAGCAAGTGGTATATGAATTTTGTAACTTTTAGAAAAACTGTTTCCTCCTCTGTTCAATATGCTTAGCTAACAATCTTCAGGTTGAAACTTTGTGCATCAAAAAAGGATACGAGGGTGGTAATGATCCTTTTGCATTGGTCCTAGACACAAAATGAATAGCCAGTGTTTCTCAAATCCACTTCTTAAATGTAAACGCCTGGAAATAAAATTCATAAAATTTCATTAAGTCGCAAATGAACTTCACAAGATGGCAGAGGGTGAGCAAAGTGGTGAGACGGAGCAGCATCTGAAATAACAGAGAGATAGAAGGGAATACAATTACACAGATGCAGAGATGTGATGTGGCCTTATAATAAGGGAGCAGAGGGCTCATTGAAGGACAGAATGGATAATAACTTATAGAGACAAATGAAGCTGGGACAGCTAAGAAGTGCAAATGACAGGCAGAAAAGGTTGGGTGAATCACAAAGAAACTGACAGAGCCAAGAGGTGAGTGTACTCTGAGATGCTCTGATTATGTGGAGAGGTGATTATGACCAAATAGACAAAGTGATGGGTCTCTCTTCCCATTTCCTGTGTTTCTCCTTATCTTTCAGGGTGCCTCCCACTGCACTCAACTCCTGAGCAAGGTTTCAGGAACACTTGGCAGGTTCGCAACGGATGAGGCTGAATTTCAATTCCCACCGCCTTAGTTAATACACAAGAAGCGAAGGTAAAGGGTGAGTAAATCATTTGGCCAGAATTCAATTTCTGTCTTTTTGTTTGTTCACCATCTCAGCTATTAATATATACAGTATATCTATGAATATAAAAATAAAAATAAAGACTGAGATGCATGTGAGATGCGGTCGTGGCAAAGGAAGAGAATGGACTGCAACATGAATAAAAGAAAGATAGTAAGAAGAAAATAATGGAAAAGTAATGATTTGCCAAAGTGCTGGGTTTGAGGAGGTGAAAGGCCAATACAAGAGCAAAAGGTGGAGTCGCAGGAAATGGAGGGATGGAGAATCTTCAGTTGTTACCTGGCAAAAACGACTACATTTCTCAGCCTGTTATTATGATGCAGAGGGAATCCTTCTATTCTCCACCTTTAACTCAATATGTTGTTGTCATCTTACCTTCCTCCTTATCAATGTGACACCATCTTGATCCCCATTTGATTCCCGCTACCCTTCACACCCGCTCTTGCCTGTCGTTCTCATTTTCTTCCCGGCTGTCTCTCTCCCATCGGACCATTTGTTTGTTTGCATCTCAAATATTCTAAATGAAAGGGTGTTGTTTTATTCGACAGGTTGGAATTGCTCGCAGGCATGCTGTGCATAAGTTCGTCTGTGCGCGTGCCAGATACAAGCGGAGCATGGCAAAGAGGTAATGAATTCCTCAGCGAAGCAGCAACACACAACAGCTTACAGATCAATTTTTAATAAGAACTCTCACAAGTAGTGCAAAAAAAAACAAAAAACACTGGGTTCGTGTGTGCATGTTTGATAAGAGCCCTGGAGTTGGCTTGCAGAGTAATAAGCATATTGTAATCAGTGGCTTCTGACCGAAAACCTAATCCCCCAGTCTGGATATGTGTGTGTTTGTGTAGTTGTATGTGCACCAACTGGGAAAGGCTAATCAGCTTGCTGCTTTATGTCATAAATGTCATTTGGCAAAACAAACCCTGAAACTCTCAGTCGGTAAGCCATCCGAGCAGACCTGTTAAATGACAACTTATTTAGCCAATAACTGATCAAAATTGACTTATTTACATAATTGGTTCAACTTGCAGTATACAAAACACAATATTTTTTATCTGCTGTCTGACAAGCCAATATTATCCAGCTTATTGTTACTGATGCAGATCAGAGTATATACATACATGGTATCTACCCAATTACTGAGTAGGTTATCAAGTCTTGCCGGGAGCAGAAGCAACATTTTCTAATCACAATGTTCCACAGGTAGAGACACATCAAATGTGAATATGAAATGAACAGTGTTGTGAAAAATTATGTGTCCCTTTGCAGATTGCTTATAATTTAGCTTTTTGTTGCACTTTCATGTTTAAGTTTTAACATTAGACAAAAATAACTTACTCAAGTACAAAAAATATTTTTTTTTTTAAATGATGCATTTGGTAAATAAGGAGAACGGCTTATCCATACCAATCTAGCTCTATATGAAAATAAACATCTTGATGTATTGTGAATTAACTAACATTAACCACATTTTCTTTGGGTTAGCTGCACTAGCTGCACATTGTAGGCTGTGAGTAATTTTGCTCACATTGAAACATCTTCAGACCGGTGTGGCTCAGCGTTTTCCAGCTGACACTGCTGTGTAACAACAACAGGCCACAGTAAGAAATGTGGATTCAGCCAGGATGTATAATGGAATAAAGCCTTGAAATCAATCGTTCCTGCTTGACAGGTGGGACATGTGAGAGCAGGAGGCTTATCTAATATTATTAGACGTCTCCCAAAGTACTCCAGAGTCTGAGCACAAAAATAGCAGAGTCAGCACAGTAAATGCTAAAGATATGCTAGCTTACATATTAACATATATTAGTGCAGTATTCTAAAGTAACTTTATATTGTCATAAATAGTTCCACAAAAGATGAGGTTCATATTTATACATAGCTGGATAGTAGACTTGAGAGGTTTTTTTTATTTATTCAAGTTTCTCCAACACTTCATATTCTCACATTAAGTATCACTTTAGAAAATGTAGAAAGAAACACTCCTTAAAGCTACAATGCCCTTTGGTTTTCTTAGTCTGGACTAAAAAAAAAGATTATATTATATTAGTTTAGATGTCAAAAAAAGTCAATAACTCTAGATTTTAACACCTGTGTTACCCTTTTGCATAGTATGAACTGACCAAGAAGCAATCAGCAAAATCTCGTTGAAAGTTATTATATAGAGATTAGATGTGGAAAGAACAGAATTGCACAAAAGTGTTAAATATGACCTCCTACTAAATGTCTTCAACTCAAATCACTACAAATCATCATGGATCCTGATGCATTTGTCTGATTTTGCTCTTTCTTATTCTCCTCCACAGTTGTAAAAACACTTCAGCGGATTCAAAAATCTAAAGCTTTCTCTTTTTCAAACATATTGTATTACCGACTTCTCATTCCTCTTGGGTGGTGTAACACACAATGTTAAACTGGTCTAAGACTTTGCTAAGAGTCCTCTGACTATCATCCTCTGCTGCACTAAAGCCACATGACGTGGTTGCAAATGAAACACTCAGTATTCACCCGATTGTATAAAGGTGAAAAATTCTAACCGCTAACATTTCACCAACCTTGTTCATTAAGTCCTATTATATGTTGACCTTAGTGAGAAGCATGCAGTGTTTCCAGTCAAGCCATTGATAGAGTCATGATATAATTTTCTTAGCTTAGATACTCCATCAGTGCTGAACTCCGACAGGGAGCCATGCAGGCAGATGACATGGCATAAAAAGTGTTGCATACTTCTGCACAGTTTTGCAAATCTGCAAAGAGAAATATTCTCAGGAACTTATCTTGGGGCGACCCTGTGGAAAGGTGAAGGGAAATCCATGTAGCTGTGTAGTTATTAGGGTTGTCATGACTGACTTTGTAAAAAGCTGGAGAAAGGCCGATTAAGATAAGGACTGACCCTGTGCTGCACCTCTATTTGCTTTAAGGTCCTCTGTCACTGGCAGTAGAGCTGTCTCAGTGCAGCAGCTTGTTCTGTAACAAGAGCTGCTTTGGTACAGCTCTTTCAACAATCTGTAGGGAAGCAAGGAAGAAATTAAGTAAAACAGAAAAACTGGTTGAAAGATGGTTAACCAGGGTTTAGAGCTGTTCATTTTGTATGAAAATGTTTCAAAACTCTATTTTATTGAGTTTTAAAATAGCTCAGGCATTTATGGCTATTGATGAGTGAACAATAGTTGGTAGACTTACAAGAAAATTAACCCAAAGGAAGCAAATAGGAATCAAGTCAAAGTGAAAAGCAATCATATCGCCATATGTCCGGAGATTTAAATCTTCAGAGAGAAAAGAGAATGAAATAATTCCTCATTGAACAAGGTTTCATTATGTGGTTTGTAAAGGAACTGACAGTGGCTAAAATAAACAAAGTTTTAAATATGAAGTAATTAAGAGAACTAACACGTAACAAGGATCACAAGAATTAGCCAGTAAAGAACGCTGAAAATCAGTGAACTTATATTCTGAGTTAAGGGTTGAGAATGACATTGGATTCAGATGAGCTTAATTAGGGGGATGCAGAGCAGCTGTGAAGCAGAGCAAACAGGGAGCCTGGGGGAAGGTAAAACATAGCTGCTACAAATCACTGATCTATATACAGTAAAAGTAAAATATAAAGGGAATAAAACTACACACTGAAATTAAATAAATACAGCACAGCTTTTCAAATAACTATAAAAAAGTAAAGTAATCAAAAACACAAACGAAAATCCAAATCCAAAAGGAAAGACAAAAAACATGTATTACAGAGATACCTTTGAATTTTACTTGTACTCTTACAATAAATTTTACTGTATTCTTCAGTTTCCATTTAGAGTTCAATAGTCTGCCAACTATTGAACTCTAAATAGTCTACCAACTATTTAGTAGACTATTATCACACATACTCCTTATTTTTGATACGTAGGTTTATTTCTCATAGTGTACACGCTGAACTTCAGCAACATCAGGATTACAAGGACTCACTCCATACGAAAAAGGGAAAATGGGACTTACTGCTACACCTTCTCCTCATATTACCTATGATAAATAAGAGATAAATAAGCAGCTAATAAGTGGGCATGTACAAATCTCTGCTAACATTTTGTATATGATGAGAAATCAACTGGGTTTTCAAAAATGCTATTTAGCTACTTTTCGATCAGTTTGTGGTTGCTGACTGATAGATTGTTTGAAGAACAAAAAATCCATACAGAGAAAGTAAATTCATACTACAAGTATATACTGCAGCTCAACAAAGTCATAATTTTATAACTTTCTATTACATTTCAGTAACATTTTGTTGTTCTTCTGTACCATGGCGATAAACACACTCTGATAAACAATCGCGCACATATTATTTGAATTTGCTGATTTACATGCTTTTATTTCTTGGAGTGGTGGAAATTTTGGGTAATCCTTTTTTTCTTCTCATTAAATATTCTAACCATAACAAAAAAAATATTTGTTGTCTGTTTTGTCCAATCCTAAACAAAGTTACTTTTTCAATCCAGTGGGGGTTTTTTTGTTTTTGTTTTTTTTGGTGTGGCAGGAGTGAACTGGATTTGGATTTCAGCCATTTGTATATTGAGCAGACTAAAGAGACTCCGGAGCCTTATGACTTAAACATGGACTTGGTATGTTATAAATGTGTGCACAGTGGTATGTGAATATGAGAGTCTGTTTCAGTACTTTTCATTTTGTGCTGAGAAAGAACCGTGCTAAACCCTTTACAACGCCATGCCCCTAAGAGATCCATCTCTGTCAGTCGCTTCCTAACTGGGTCAGAAGTAGACTTCATTTTTCTCAATTGCTAGTTTCAGTTGTAAACAGAGAGACAACCTAACAGCCACCTGTGTAATTCTCTCTGACTCAGTACAGTGGTAATAGGAGGAAAACGCTCCAGGCAAGCCCATCACTGAGACAACTCTGCGTCAGTCCAACAAGAACCCTGCTGTGTTTGACTAAAGCAGCGCAGAGACTGTGTCCAGGTGAACATGTTGCTTCTGATGGTGGAAAAACAACTTTAGAACTGAAGAAACTAAAGAAATATGTACATTTGTTGGGGTATTTTAAATCCAAATGACAAAGGGCGTATTATAAACATATACTGAGTTTAAATTGCAGAATTTAAACTCAGGGGAAAAAGTGTTCCCCTTCCCCTTTGGTATTTATTTTGGTAGCAGTGTGATGATAAGGGGATGCCTTCCTTCTTCAGGGAGTCCATGAAATCTGTTTTCTACTAAAAAAGTCTAAAGAAGAAAGGCTTTGTGCCACATAAGGAACAAATCCCCACAATGTGGTATTTGTTAGGAAATTGGTCCTTACAGGGTATCAAAGACAAGGCCACACACACACAACAGTTATTTGTCACCACAGTTTAGTGACCCTGAGTTTAACATGAGCCCAGGGCAATTGTTGGCACTACCGGCTTGAAGGACAACACATTTTTGTTTGTGAAGCAAATGCTACACCACTAAGCAATCATCATTCCCTTTCTTTCTTTTACAGATGCTCAAACCACTTAAACATTTCAGGCCAAGAGCACAGATGAAAACATGGTGCGATTGTACAGTGAAAATGCATTTGAAAATCATTTACCATACATAAGTAGTTATTTTGTAGTTCTAATTAAATTTTCTGAAATAAGTGTGATTTCGTGAATGCCCTGATGAGAATTTCTGTCACACAGAAAGACCATCCTTCACATAGAGTCTCACTTTGGAGAGATTTTAAAGAGTTATTCTACAAAACTGAGCAGAGATGAAAAGCAGAGTAATAAAATGTTAGACTTGACTAAATTAATAAACATTTTTAAATATTTTTGTGTCAACACTTGACTCATCAAGTGTTGAGAGAGTAAAATAAAGAACATGGTGTCAACCTGTCACATAAAATGATGTTGCATGGCAAATAAATGGCGAGGTTTAGGGCAAAACGCAGGGCAGAATGTCATACTGTCAGTTCAGATAGAATAAAATGCCGAACGCATATAAAACAATAACCACCAAGGGATAGACAAAAACGCTAGACAAGTGGTATGGTGACCTAGCTGTAACCAGTCATAATGAGGTGAAGGGTAAATAAAAATAAGATTAATGTGGAAGCATAGATATTATTTTTTTATGTTACAGAAGTAATTCTGCTGGCAAATTGTGATGCTAAGTTCTAAAATTATGTACGTTGGTGGGTTTTTTTAATATACCACAGTAAGCAAACATTTTGTACTATATTTGTCCGGATTGGTGGCCTGTTTAACAATATAAATTTGTGATGCGGTCTTCCGCTAAGCTAGGCTCCTACAGGGATGTCAACACTGTTTAGGGATTTTTGTCAGTATGCAGGCAGCCATATGATTTTCCATGGAAGTTCATGTCAATTTGTAAGTTGCTTCAGAATCATACAGACATTGCAACAAAAGTATATGTTGCGATGTGTTTGGATTAAACAAATCTAATTTGAGATAGTTTTTTAAAATATGTGGACCATGTGGGTTCTGCAAATAAGCAGGTTGCTCAGGTTTGCCGGTTTGCTGCAACTCCGCCAATGGGAAAGAAACAACTTACTGTTACAGAAAAAAATTTAATCTGCTGTCATCAGTGGCCATGCTTACAAGCCTATGTATTCACGAAAAGCTCTGCTGTGGAAAAGGAGCTGTACTGTAGCTGAGAGCAAGAAGCAGGGATTGAGCGATGCGTACATGAGGATGACTGACAGTTCCAAGACCCTCCTCCTGGGACTGATTGGTTGTTACTGAACGAGCCATGGGTAGGAACTCAAGGAGTAGGGAAAGGAACTTGATTCATTTTATAGATTATCTTTCTCATATTTTGCTATCAGAACAGAGTGACAGTTTTAACAAATGTGTAAAATGCGTTTTAAAATTGCCTACTGCAGCTTTAAACCAATGTAAAAAGAAAGAGATGACCAGGAAAGGTGAAAAAAAAAAATTTTCTGCATCAACATGTTAAGAGCTCTCAGCAGAGAAAAGGTGTCTAAGTAAAAACATGAGAGTGAGGCTCAGGATTAAGAGTGAGAGGAGCAGAAGAGGGAGACAAACGAGTGGAAAGGCCAAGAGGTCTCGAAAACAACGGCCATTAGAAGGCAGAGCACAAGCCTCAAGATGGGCACATATGCTCACACATATAGGAGCTCCTCAGTAGCCAGGGCACATACTCTTGAAAGTACAATGTAATTAATAATTCATAAGCTGTCTGCTGCAGGTGAAGACAAATAACAGATTCACTACACAAATCTAAGGACAAGAAAGGGACAACCACAGACTGTTCTATTTAGTTTTAAAAAGATAAAATGCAAAAGCTTTAAATGTGCCAAAAATGAGCTGAAATGACAAGAGTTCCTCTCTTTTCAAGTGTTACAAAAGTGTAAAAAAGGATGCAAATTAACTCGTGCTGAAGATAGACTTGCTATGCTTTGTTTTGTTGATTTTTTCCCCCCCGTAGCTAATTCGGCTACACGCTTAGCCGCAAGCGTTTTGTGTCAATCAATGACTCAAGTAAAAAAATAATAACGGCAGCACAAATATGAGCCTAATGGAAAACAAGTTGGTGACGCTGCCACACAAGGGTTGGGCAGTTCCATTGGTGGCTCTGGCACATTTCCAGCCTTTTGTTTTAAGCATCGTGTCTGTGGCAGCTCCCCAGCGGCCACCCTCCTCCACCCGCATTTATAAAAGACAGACACGGTAGAAACTGGCTGAGAGGCATGGGGTCTCTGGAGCCGCTTAGATCAATGGGTCTCCTCTGGGCTTCCCTCCATTTCGGGAAGCACAGCGTCCACAGGAGGAGGGAAAAACAGATTACCATAGCATTAATAAAACAAACTGTAATCTGAAGCAAAAGCAAAAACAAAAGGCTGTATCCCATGTTTCCCCCAGAGGAAAGCGGTGTGCTTACGGCCGCTATTAGTCACATACACACAACGGGTGGACTCTAACTAACATGAACATACTTGCTTGTATGGTAGGATGCACCCATGCTTGTAATGGCTTTGTTCCTGTGAAAGGTTAATTCATCCCAGTTGAGCATGCTGTGATGGAAGCCGGGAGGAAAAAAGTGAAAGGAACGTTTGTAGGGAAAGAGAGAGGAAGAGAAAAACACAAATGCCTGAAGAAAGCACAGAAATTCACAGGATTCAAAAGAAGTACAAACTGTATCATTTACTGTTCATCACAGGCCGTAATGGCCCACTCATCTATATTGTTGTCTCTTTTTAAAGGAAGTCCACATTCTTTTGTGTCCAGATATATGATAGAACTATACTGCATAAAACAACAGTAAAAATTCAAGTTTACAATGATGGCTGTCATGGTTTGAACAAATTGACCAGATAGACAGTCAATTAAACTCATGCAGAACTTGTTATGAACAGCTTAGGATTTTATTAATAAAGCACAAATTGCAAGTATTAGAAATCTAAATATGCATTTATGCAAAGAGGCAAATAGTAAGTGGTGAGCACAAGTTTAATTAAAATTTCTTACAATTTTAAAAGATTGGTAAGAAACTACGGTAATATTATAGCATTCTCAATTTACCTCTTATAATACGTTGTATATAAATATCTCCCAATGTTTGCTCTAAATTGCATTCTGATGAGTGAGATTAGCGAGAAAATTACAGAGAATGTTACATTTCTGAATAAACAGAACATGAAGTGATTTTATATTGGTAAGCGTAGGTGTCTTTGCAATGGCACAGCTATCTAAATAGTGTAAAGGAGTATAATTTATAAGAAGTAAGCAAGATTTATTTTGTTTGGAACCCAAAATTATTTAATACTAGGTTCAAATGGTCTGGGTGGTCAATATTATGAAGCCACAGAGTTAACATGAGCAGACTGTTGTAAACTACAATCACACTCTGCTGGCTACTAAATCAAACACAACCTTTTCTAGGAAAATATGTCCATGCATGCCATCACTTGTCAGAGCTGCATTATGCTGCTTACCCAATGGCTAGTTTTCATTTCCAATTACATCACATTCGGATTGTCTGTGAGACTTGAGTCCCAGACTAATAGTCATATCTGAGCCTTGAGTCTTTGTAATTGCAACTCGTATAAAGAGTCTGAAACTCAAGTCACCATTTTTGGTTCATTTGTGAACATTTCTAAGAACAGTTATCTGCTTTATTGTTCTGCAGTTAGTCACAATTGCATTTTATACTTTTCTATCTAGGCTGCAAGCAGGAAAGCATGTGCTGATCAGCAGGGGATGGCAATTCACCTTGACAAAAACGTTGCAGAAAGCGTCTAGAATAGTACCACCTGAAATTCCACATACAATTTTCTTCACAACAGCTTGATTCCTAAAAATAGAGAAAGGACAAAGAAAAAAAAAACTTTGCTGTGTCTCAAGTTAATGTTACTTCGCTGGCATAAAACCGAACGACGAACTGCATCTTAGAACAAGAAGTGCCTGAAAATAAAGTTGGAGACAGAAGGAGACATAGCTTGCATTGCCCAGAGCAGCTACTCTGAGCAGAAGGCAAATGAGTGCACCCTCATTGCAATTCAGGGCTGTTGTTGTTTTGTGTACTTCACTGCACTTTCTGCTCTGACTGGACCATATGGCCTGGCTTTAGTCAACTAATGCATCTTGCTGTCCTTCTCGTTAAACATAACCAAATGGACTCTCTTTTACATAAACATATTAGTGAATACAACTCATTTAATTACTATCAGATTATTTCTAAAACACACCAGAGAGTGGTGACATTTACTTAAAACACTCGGCTGGCATTTACTCCCCATCACATGGGGAGACATTTGGATGGCGGGCCAGATGGTGCGTCCAATTGTCGGAACTGGATTTCTTAATTTTATTTAAGAATTGCATCTGCGACCGCCTTAAGTGGGTTTTCCAATCGAATATGCTGGAGACAGAAATGAAACGCTATTCCAGAGAGTTTTTGAACACATGTAAATTACAGATGCTCGAGCCACTGTGTTGCCACCGTCCGAGTCTTTGTCTGGTTTTTATGATGGAAATCATGTGCAAATGGATTTCTGCAAAGCTAAGACAACCCATTGGTTTCTAAACAACCACACTCTCCCTTCCAATTTTCTTCTTTTATCCGTCTTATTTCTTCCCCTTTGTTCACGGCTGTGGATGATGAGCATGTCCGCCGTGTGTCAGCATACGAACCACAGATCCATCTCAGTCAGTTGCAGCAACCTTCTTAGGAGGTGTAAATTTTTAAAAAGGAGTGGAAAACTGACTTTTCCTTGGACTGTTAGACACAGACGAGTTGGGGGGAAAAACAACAAGAAAAGGAAAGAAGACGTGGACAAATGCAGAGGAAATGGGTTGGTCAGGGGGTTGATGGTAAGCGGAAGAGATTGCAGCAGGTGAGATGAGGTGAGCACTCAAAACGAGGGAGAAATTAATTTAGTCAGGAGTGGGCTGTCAGAAACGCTGATAATAGCAAGACGTAAGATGATGATAGCCTTGATGTGGGAGGGCTTACTCAGTGCTGCCAAGGGTCACACACATACAGACACACACACATCCGAATGAGGACGAGGTGTCTTCATCCTGAGATCGGACAAAATAGCTCACATATTTCTCCAGACAGCCTCACGTGAGCACAGAAAAAAACACTGTTTAATGCATTTGCTGCATCCTCACAGATAGGTGAGCTTAGCTACAATGTCTTTTTCCAAAAAAGAAAAAAAAAAGGATTTTCTGTTATTTCCCCCATTCCAGAGATGTTACTTCTCGTCACAGAGAGAAGTCACATTAAAAGAGAGATCCAACAGATAGCACACCAACTTTTCCTATTGCTGTGGAGCTCACAAAGTCCCTCCATGGGGGACTATACCTCACAGCAATGCATCACGACTGAGGAGGAGGGAGCAGAACATCACAAAGTCAGGCCTTAAGGGAGACATATTGCAGGAAAAATAACCTGAAGACTAAATGTTTTTACGTTTACCTTTACCACAAGGCATATGTTGTTTACTTGTTCTGTATTATCTTTTTTGTTTTGATCTCAAAAGTCAAGACAAATACAGCGTACCGTTTCTGGAAGACACTGTCACTTTTCCTGCTTGGGGTTTTACTTTTTATCCCCCTCCCACCCCTCCACAGGATTCGTTGAGTGAAGGATGGCAGCAGAAGAGATGGTATCTAGTTTTCCACATCATTAGTAATAGGCATGGTGTGATGTAATGTTGCGTCTCTAATGCCCACAGCCAGTCATCTTCACAAATGATGTTGAATCACCACTGTGGGGGGTCTGCTGCTGCCTCTGGTGATGGCGGTGTCTGTGAATGGTCATGTTGTTTGTCATGGACGCACTTAAGGAGAATCACTTAGACAGTACAGTAATTATTGCACCGGCACGGTGACGACACTGAGGTGCTTTGCTGGTTCTGGTGTGGGCAACTGTCACCCAGCACGTCGGAAATGCCAGTTTTACTCTCATTTTCTTCTGTTTAGTTTCCCCATTTGTTTTCCTCGTGTAGAGGCTTTGTTGTCAGACTTTAACCCTCCCCTTTTTATCTTGCCCTTATCTGTCCTTGTTCACTGAGGCTTGACAAGAGGATTATTATCTTGTCGGCTCTTCTCAGTGTATTGTTTGACCTTTCTATAGCTTTTTTGCTTCTTTATATCTTGAAATTCGCTGATATGTCTATTTCCTGAAGGACTCGATTTTTTTCAACAAATCAGATACCCCCAACTTTGATTGACTTATTTTTTTAATTCTTATTATTCTGTTCAACCTCACTAGACTCTGGAAAAGGAAGAGGGAACACTATGGACAGGTTGCTGGTGGACCATAGGTCAAAAGCAACAATAAGTTGTGCACTACACAACTCATGTCATGGTAGAGTGACAAGAAAAAAATCCATTGTTAAAAGAAAACTATTAGAAGTCCTATTTCAAGTTTGCTGTGATCCATGTAGAGGACACAAGCAAAATCTAGAAGAAGTTGCTCTGGCAAGATGAGACCAAGGAGACATTTCTGAGGCTTGCAAGCCCAAGAGAAACTTGGAGGGCTGTAAAGCGACAGTGGTCAGAGTGCTGAGATTGATTTGTATTCTAAAGCATGTTGGTTCAAACTAACATTTCAACTTTGAAGCCAAATAAATTGTCAAAGATTTTTTTTTGTTTTTTTCATATGAATCATCCATTTCTTTATAATCACACAGGAGAGAACCTGATATTAAACTTTAAAAACAGAGGCTTTTAACAGAAGAAAGCTTTTCAACTTCTACAAAATGTGAACCAATCTATGTTGTTAATAAGAACACTACACATTATACCATGCGGATGGTTGACTTTATGTGATTCAAATCTTTAAGAGTTCAAGATAGGCGTACATGGAAACACCGAAAAATGCACTTTTGAGAGCCATTTTCCAATAAGTCGCCCAATCTTTTTATTGAGAAACGTACCTATATCGTTTGGGGTTATTGTTTCCAGTAAAACTGGTTTGGTTTCATTTAAGTTGCTCAGAGTCTTTATTAGTTTCTTGAAAGTGGCAATTACCCTTTAAAGGTCAAACAGGCAATCAGAGCACTTCCCCCAGACTGACACATTTTAATGACCCTGCTGTGGCACACACTGATCACATGAACACATGATGAATCTTTGTGAGAGATACCTAATGTTGCATTTACATTTAACTTCAAGGTTTGCACTTATAAGGCATTGTGTAGGAATGTGACAGCGCAAAAATGTCATAAACATGATTGTTTTCATGTTTGCTGTGGTTATAAATGGCAACCACAACAAACATTGCATTGCTTTTTTGCAAAAAAAAAAAAGTAATCAATTGAAATGTTACCATAACTTTGTCATATTTGTCGCTATTTTTACTACTTGCAGCAATAGTCACATAGTTCAACTCTCAGTCTAGCATGGACTATTTCACCAACATGCACGGTCTTTTTTCTAGATTGTGTCATAATTTTAGTTACCTACAACTAGGTACTGTAGTTGAGTGATATTACCTTTGTGAAGAAAGATCAACTTTTAAAATAAAAAATAAAACAACCTGACTTAGATTAGAGTAAAAATGAGCTAGTTGTTCTGAATTTGCATGACAGGATGCAGCACCGTGCTATAGGTATTCCAAGCCAATTGATGGAGCTGTAAGACTAGGGTGATGGGCATGGGGGTTATAGAGAGAGATGATAGTACAACATCATTGTTTTAAAAAAGACGCTGACACATGAAACTGCTGTTTTGAAATGTATACACTGTGGGAAAACATTTTTAAAAACAATCGTTGATGGTCTCCCAAAACGATGAATCCAACATTTAGGCCCCATCCTTTCTGTGTGGATGGGGCCTAAATGTTTTGGAGTCCTAACTCCAAATCAGATTGAGAATCTGTGGAATTAGCTAAATACTAGGGTGATGGCAAGGATGTCTTTCATCCTAAAAGACATGAATCTCATTACCAAAGATAAATAATCAAAATACCAGTGAAGTCCGGCATAAAATTGGTCAGTGAAAGGGTTTAATTGCTGTTATGCCAATGATATTTATCATGAAGGGTATAATAATGTTTAACTAGTTATTTGTTTTTCTTTAGAAAGAGAATATTAAAGTATGCATTTCAAACTTTACAACCCATTTTCAATTTTGCATTACCTTTTGAGAGAATCCTATTTCGTTCTGAATCAGAAACGAAATTGGGGTTTGAACAAAACTACTTTAAAATTTAAAACAATTGATAATTTTATTAAAACTCCCTTTTTTATTGTTCTTGTATTTTGTTTTAACTGAACTTATGATTTTTATTAGCTATAAGTCAAAATCAATAAAATGGACATTAACCCATGACATGTCTCACTCTGAGTTTAATGACACTATATATAATAAGAGGTTAATTTTCTTAATGGAATGACTGAGAAAAAATTACTAATAAAATATTTTGATTTACAGATATTCACCAGTAAACCCTGCTGGCACAGGAGTTACTAAAGTCTGTTCAACACATAACTTTAGCATATTTGCCACTAAGATGTCAGGTCCAATATTTATTTTAAAACAATATCTCTAATCTGTCATCCTCCATAATCAACACATGTTGAGCAGGATGAACAACAAGTGTACAGTAATTGAACTGCAAAGCAGTTCATTTATAATTCATGATGGAATACTGATGTGAAAGTCTTGTATAAATAGAAAAACTAGACGCCACAGTGCAAGCGCTCAGGTGCAGTACTATCCCAAATGTTGATCTCAAAAGAACAAAAGGCTCACTTCGTCTCGATTTTTGTTTTTTATTTGTTTTTTTTTTTTTGTTTTTTTTTTAAATCAGCTTGTATAAGATCAACTAGCCCTCTTGTTACAAACATAATCAGAGTAAGAGATGGGTGCACATATCCACAATGGTTAAGCACACATGTGCTCAAAAGGAGAATTTTTCATGGGCATGAGCAAACTAAATGAGTACACACACCCACACTCATTCCAATCAGCAGGCTTGTCAGGAGTGACAGGTCTGTAATCAGCAGGTAATAATGGAAACCCCAAAACAGGAGAGGAGAGCAGAGAGGATGGAGGAGAGGAGCTGTCACAAGGCCCTTCAGAGTTGCACAGGGGGGAGGGAATATAAGTGCTGAATCTGAATTGGATCTTAAAGTTTAAATGAGAGCCTGTCAGCACCAGGTGCTCGCTGAATGCCACCTCCAACCCCACCTCACGCTCACACATACACATTCCCGCTTGACTCATCTCACACCACCTGGCCCACGCCATCCAAACACAGCGGGGTTTCTCCCACTCAACTTCTCTCGTTCCGAGGATGAAGAGCGTTTACCCTTCATCGAGCTCTTTTTTTTTTTCTTCTTTTTTCTTGAGCGAGAGTTAAAGATCTGTCTACACTGAAATCATTCGCTGATTGGAGCAAGGACTCATGCCGAGTGCACTTGCAGGCCAATATGGATATGCAAAGGCAGCGTCTGCAATTATGTGCAGGAAACACGAAATGTGGTAATCAGAAAATCAGAGATGCGATGCTGCAGCTGCTTTGCCATAAACTCCCACACTCACACATCGGAAGAAACATTAAACTCAAAAGTTTTATGTAGCACCAGTCAGCACGGGCTGAATCTTAGTTGTTCATTTAACCCAAATAAATTTTATTTAGACATGATAGAATTTTACAAAAACTGACTTTGTAGAGGTTGTATTTTCTGAAGTAAACTGAAAAAAAGAAGAAAAAAAAACTGAGTTTCATTATTTAGAGAGCTTCATTATCTACATTATGTAATATAAACAAAATGCAGGTAAACAGCGATGGACTCAAGGACAAATCTGAAAACCATTTTTATTAAATATTGTGTTAAATAAACATTTGCAACATTTTGGTAAGAAAAAAAACTGATCTTCAGTGGAAAAATAACATTTACCCAATTAAGTTAAAGCAGAATCTGCCTGTAGGTCACAAGAAAAGTGGATAATAAATGATCCATCATCTAAACTGAAATATTTCAAAAGGAAAGTCTGTATTATTGTGCAGAAATGCACAAAGAATGACGAATGTGAACAACTACAAAAAGAAAACTTTTAATGAATAAAGGCAATCTATGGCTTTTTATTTGTTGTATTTTTTCTTTCGACTCAAAATTTAATTAAATCTTTCGCATTTGCATTATTTTCATAACACATATTCGGGTTCTATATTAGGGTTTATGTGAAACCTAGAACAGTAGTTTCAGTAAATCTGCTTCTTACAGTCCATCCGAATATTTCTGTGTATGTGTAGACACAGAAGTGTGTGCGTGTGTGTGTGGGGGGGACAGTTAAATTGATTGTGGCTGGACAGGAGGCAGGCAGGCAGGCGTGTGGTAGTACCCAAGAGGGCGGGACAGTGCTGAGTGAGCAATACTTCAGCAGCACTCCGTGTACACACGCACACACACATCTAAACTTTGTCACATACACTCTGACCATTAAGATTTTCTCCAGTCACACAGTCCATTGATCTGAGACAGAAGCGAAGGTAGAGGAGAGGGAGAAAGACAACCTGAAAGGACAATAGAACGGCAGAGAGAAAAGTCTTGACCTTAAGATTAACCTCAAAACAACAGTGTAAATGTGAGACAGGATGATGTCACCTCGGGGTTTTCTCTCTATCTCCCAATCAGACACTGATGCAATATCTTAAACCCATTACAGCACTTATTGATCTGCATGCTAAAAACACTTATCTATTCCACAAAATGGTATAGATTGAAGTTCTTCACTTGGGAAGAAAAAAAAAAGCTTTTAGCCCTAAAATGGATGCAGCTTTTATGGTTTATGAATGTTCAACAGAGACACATATCAGCAGACATTGAGCCATACTGGTACACTCACCTGCACAACAGATAACATTTATATCATGGACAGTAGGGAGGAGTGTTTGGGTATGAAGTTGCCTTAAGTAATGACTTTTCACAGAAAACAAATAAGAACCCAATTACTTAGCAAGACACTAGTTGGCAGGTAAACTTATTTTAAAAGGAGGTAGAGTAACCATCAGTGTCATCACTACAAGGGGATCTACTAAAGAGAAAACAAACAAAATTATTCTCATGGATGACGCAGGAGTTTTACAAAAATAAATCCAGACCATGTGTGCTTTCCATTAAGCCATATTCACTACATGGGGCAACATTTTCCACCAGCCTATTAAAAAGCAGGTGTCTCAACCATGCCTACTGAAAGCCTTTAGAGGCTCAGAACATCTTTGCTGGTGGTTAGGATGTGGCACAATACATTTCAAATATTTAACTTTTTTTTTCTTTTACAATATTTTAATGTTCTTAGATACAACATTTTATTTGTTTCCATAATCATGAAGATAAGAAATAAAGACTTGACATTTTTCCCTCTGTTTGAATGAATCAATATTATGTATGAGATTCACTTTTGGAAATGTGAGAAAAATATTAAACTTTTTAACATTAATCTACTTTTTAAAAATGTACCTGCATAATTTATGGTAGATATAATAGCCTGTCATCTGTCTAGGTAGCAGCATCTGAGTCAGTGCCTTAAAAAATTATTTTTAAAAAATGAAATAATTCTCAATATTCACACATGCACATGACAAGTCAGTCCGAGCTCCTACTTTGACTATAGCCGACAGACTAAAGTCAAAAAGCTACTTCGTTCTATAGCCTGACTATTAGCATGTTTACTGCTACTATTCCCATAGATCCCTCATTTAGCTCATAAGCTTGTGTTCATAGTTGCATAATAGATGTAACTGACAAAATAATTATTTGTTTCGTAATGGCAAAGAGAAATCATTTCTCTTTACGAAAGTATTTTTCAACTGAATTAAAGTGAATGCAAAATGTTTCCCAGCATTCTGGTCTGTTGCATTTATTAACACTGTTTTTGTCTTAAAGCTGAAATGGGTAATTTTCATAAAAATATGTTGTTTGTTCTTTTGTTACAAGGATAACTCCTTGAGATTTATCATTTCGTTTTTGAGGTTTTTTATTATTATTTTTTATTATTTTACCCATTTGTAAAAACTATTAACAAGTCCTGACTCCTATCAGAATGATATGAGGCAGATCATCTGCAGGGGGAAAAAACAAACAAAAAAACAATCAAGCTCCTCTGTCTGATTCTGTTTTCATGTAACAGTTTGTTGTTTTTCCATCACTAGCACAGCTGCAGCTGATTGATAGTCCTAAGCTCTGATAGGTTGTTTCTGACTGTAAGCATTGTGTTTTTGCAGATGGCAGAAGGACTGCAGGGAGGAGGAAGAGGAGCTAAAAATTTTTTCACAGCTTTAACCTTTGTAATGTTCAGTTTGACTATATGGATCATCAGCCGGCTTCTCCTTAGCAGTTGCTAGTTTCACTTTTAAAAAAGATCCCAAATAACTTCATATATAATGTCAGCAAAGTCTGAATTGCAAACCTTCAATATGCAAAGGATTTCTGTGCAGTTGGTGATTGAATATCAAGTTACTCCCATGAGAGTACTGGGAGTTTGCAGCAAAGCATGATCAAAAGCTGCAACCTTTGGCAATGTCTGGTGATACATTACAGGCAGGTAATGCGTCAGGTAGTTTTCAGCATGATAAGAAACACTTGACTTACAGCTGTAGGTGCTTAGCAAAACATAGCAAGAGAACAGATGGAAACAGACTTAGAAATGGGAGTTTAAAAATTTAGCATAACTAAATTCACTCTTTGGCTTCACTGTCAAATAATCTTGAAGTGAGAAGGTCTAGACTACCAAGACAAACCTTAATAATTCAGTAAGTCTATCTTCATTTTATGTTGTCAATGTTTTTTAAGTAAATTATGAATATATAAATTTCTAAAATGTTTATTGAAACCATGATACAGAGAATATCATATTTTGTTTTCATCCAAGTCATTGTAATGAATCTCTGAACAACATGTCTAATCTACATAGAAAACTTTAAAAAAAAATCAGTAGGGACAATTTGACAAAACGAAAGGCAGAGAACATAAAACTGAAGTACATAGGAAGCAACTTTGAACAAATACAAACCTGAACATGAATCTTCCATCTCCTTTATTTTTCATGCCAGCTGGTAAACAAAGTCTACATAAACACAGGAGCATTTTTCTTCTCTAATAATATTTTCCTAAAAGAATATTTCAACCCTACTCAAATCGAGGTCAGAATCTTCACATTGTCATCCAGCTCATGTAACTCCTGTTAATTCCAACATAGTTCAGTGATGCATTTCCATTGCTCAGAGAAAATCTCAAATGACTTTGAAAGTAACCTAGTCGCCTATTACCTTGTATGTAAAGGAAAACAATTTTGTTCTGTAGACGTGTAATTTCTAGAGGACATAGAGGCTCAGCAGTATTTTAATGTGACACTTTGCCTGATTTATAGTATCGCATTTTTCATTTAATACCGCTAAATAAAAGTGTTTTCAACATTTTCTTCACCCTGAACTACATATAGTATTTGCATTTTACTAAATTGTGCTGTTTTTACAGAATCCCAGGAGACCAGTGCGTAGAGACTGATTGTCCTTTGCTCCCTTGTGGCATTACTTCAGCAAAGGCAGCCTCCTGCCAAGAAATGCTTGCAGTAATAATCATTTTAATTAACAGAAGTATTGATAGTTATTTATGGGACATGTCCCACATTAAACCGTCTCATAGATTAAGCGTAAATGTATCACGCCTAAACGGTGTAATATAGCGTTTCTGCTATATCGCCTTTTCACATACTTACTTCAATCCACAGGGGATAATAACTCATGGGCAGGATTTGAGAGTACAGCTGCCTGCTAAGTAATCGAGCTCTTTATAAATGTCACACACATCCTGTTTTAATGAACAACTGAGGTTAAATTCAGAGCACTTGTACGTGCCTACAGAATAAAAAAAGGGTACTCTCATTTTAGCTGCCACTTTCCAGCAATACTGCAAGAGGACACAACAAAAGAAATGGAAATATCAGCAAGTGATTTTACATATTGACAGTTCATGTAGCAAAATACACAACATATCCAATATTTGCTCTCAGGAAGCATCAACAACATTGCCTAATACTTGCTATTGTTTTCTCGAAATGCCACACAGCATAATATATTGTGAAGCACTTAGGTTCTCATAGCTATGCACAGAGTCACACTCCGGCATGCACACCCACATCTTTACACAATCACAAATGAAACTGCCTATAGTAAATGTTATAATATGCTATAAACAAAGTGTCAGACTTGGCATGTAAAGATCGGAGTGATGAATCAATATGCTAAGTGAAGTCTGGTTTACCAATAAAGTCCAGGGAAAGTGTTTTAATTTGACACTGTTGACACATATCCAAATTATGTAAAATGAGATGTTTGTCTCACAAAAGCGCATCATTGGAGGGAATGAGGCACCAGGTTAATTAGGTAGATTAAAACTTTGAGCCGCCGGTCACACTCAGCAACATTTACACAATGGCAAGGCAAATTTATTTGATTAGCACCATTCATACAAAGTAATTCACAATCCTTTACAGGAAAAAAAAAATAGTAAAAGGACATTCCATCAGAATGCAAGAAAAGTGTTTGGAGAATAATAGTAAACTTTAAGGCTCACTTTAAAAACAAGAAATGTTTGAAGAAAATGACTAGCTAAGACATGATTAAAAAAACATCACATATGGGTTGAATATGCCTGGCGCAAGAAGAGAATCTTGAGGAACTTCATTTAGACTTAGAATTGCCAAAATAGTTCAGGTCTTCCAAGTAACATCTGAATGATGCCTGCAAATATTTAATTTTGATTGGAAACCACTGAAAAAGATAGCTTTTTAAAATCAAAACAGAGGTATTTTATTGATAAGCTTACTTATAAATGATATTTGTTTATGTCTTATTTTCATTAAAAAGTTTTGATCACTGTCTAGAATCACCTGCAATTCAATGGGTACGACAAAACAAGAACCCTTTTTTTAACTTGTGGGAACCGCATCAATTCAGCAGGTTGTGAGTTTCAGGTCAGGAATGGTCGGCAAACACACACACACACACACACACACACAAAATGCAGGTGAAGAGTAATATGTGATGAAATAGGATATTAAGAAGAAAAGTGCAAGGATGCATGACGCAAGCAAACCTGTGAGAGGAGTCAGAAGAGACAAATGGCACATGAGTGGATGCAGATGAGATGCAAAGATGCATGACTTCAGAGAAAGCAGCGCAATGGAGAGACAAAAGGCTCTGAAGGATGAATAATGCTAAATTTATTCCTGTCCTCCATCCACTATCTAGCTTCCTTCCATTCTTTCAAAGTGCAAACACCTCTCCATCAACTTGGGATGAGATTTTTGCATTTTCCTTGTCACCTAAAACAGATATACTGTTATGGCTTACTCAGTGGTAAATAAAAGCACGACTCTCTCTTGTCNTGTCGTTTTATATGTTATCATGGACATTTGTCTTTTATGTTCTCACAACATCAGGACTAATCTTTGGTCAAATTATCATTGATATGATTTGTTTGTTCTTTGGTGAAGCTAAAGTCTTCAATTCAGTTTAATCCAGACAACAGTGATGAAAACATCCATTGTCTAGCCTGTCCAATGGCATCTGAAAGGATACATCCATTCTATTCTGCAGCTTTGGCATAAATTGTCATGTCATAAATTATCTCCTCTTTCTTCAGTAGATGGTTCTTGAGGTGCAAACCTTATTCTTGCCATATTCCGACAGCCTGAGTGGCAGAAATCACAGAGAACAAATGAGCTTTCTGATTTTCTATTTTTTCATTAGCAACACAGTGAAGTGTTCACAGTGGCATTTATCTACCAATACACTTACAAAGGTTTGCTTTGAAATCCTGTCTGCCCCTGTTCCATCTTATTATTTAATCTCAACACAGCTCTTTCTCATCTCCATCCTTTTTCCAGTTGATTTCAGATTCACTATAAAGTACAAATATTTTTGACTAGTCAACCAAATGTGACTATTAAAAAATAGACAAAACCGGCCTGGATGTAAATAGATCCTTGATCTCACTATATGATTGTTCTGCAATACAATAACTTGGATTATATCCTTGGTTAAAAGGAGTTTCCATATTACTGGATATGAGTTGTAAAGTACCTCAAAATGACATAAGTTTTAAATTGGCACTAATAATCTGAATTGATCTGAACTTTGAATTGACATCATACTAATCCTCAGGATACGAAGATTTATATTCTTTTCTTATGCTCTAACAGATTAAACCATATATTTGAGCAGAGTTTTCTCTCAGAAGTTATGTTCTTCAGTTTTGTTTCTTGGTATCGTTTTCACTTTAATTAGACAATATTTTTATTATTATCTGAATCTATTTACAATAAGACATACAACTGATTTTAAAATTATCAAATTCATGCATTTCTTAAATGGGCAATTGTTAAAATTTCAGTTTTTTAGTTTGCTAATGTGTTTAAAAATCTGCCTAAATAATCTATTTTAATTCACACATTCGGCTCTGTAGGAAACCAACAGGATTTACTTTATATAAATCATGTTTAAAATTTTTTTTCCAGCAGACATAAGTCCACAGACACAAACTGAAGTGAAACTAAGTGTATGTCCTTCATTGTACCTCTGTGAAATTCTATATTTGCATATTTGGTTTCTTCTTCCCTTGTTTCTACATGCTTTAAAGAGGCTTAATATACAGGAAGCCTTTAGTAGACAGGAAAATGGGTAACAACAGAGGGGAGCAAAGCACCATGGTGATACAGTAAATCAGGTCTGACTGAGTGACCTTTGACAGCCCCAGACAGAAAAGGCTGCATGAATGGGGAAGAAAATGACCCTGTCATTTACCAACTAGCAACAAATGATAGTGTGTTTGTGTGTCTGTGTGCGTTAGGGTGTGGATGGTGGAGGTCTAATAAGAAAATAAGAGTGTTTTTCATTCCTCTACAGACTGTTAAAAATAATATATTAGATCTATTGCCATAAGGTCATTGTAACTAAAACAACACTGACATTTTTAACAGTTGAAGGTCAATGAATACAGAGCAATAGATTATAGTCATATTTCAGATTTTTAAAAAGCACTTCTTCTTTAGCCACAATTGACAAGAGAGAGCAAAAGCAAGGTGACTTATAAAAGTAATACTTTAAAATTTCACAATTGTTATGTTACAGGCACAATATTCAATATATTTCAAGGAGATTTTATATGAAAGACCAACAGAAAGTAATGAATAACTTCGGAGTGGAAAGAAATTATTTTTTTTTAATTGGCCTGGAAAATGTAGTATTTGTACATTTTCTTTTACCTGTACATAAAATTAAATTGCCTTTTGAAATCACTAAGTATACGATAGACTCCAATTTAATCTCAGTATGAAAACAGCTGTTCTGTTCCCTAGCAAGCCTAGTTCCCTAAGTTTGCTAGGGAACTAGTGAAGAACTGGGAGATTAATCAGTGATACAATTGTGAAAAAAAAAATTAAAGGAGGGTCAAGTTACAGACCAATTTCTACCTTAATGAGCATTGTTCAACTCATCGAACTTTTTTGGGCTAAATATAATGCTGTGGGGATATCTTTCTTTGGACAAGAACAGATAATTTACGGTTATTTTGTCATTTCAAGTATTGACTTGCACTGGATTATACAGATGCACTCGTCAGTTAAATCCTAATAAATTGCATTAAATGTTGTGGATTTAATGTGGCAAATAAAAGTTTAAGGTGTTGATGAAAACACTTTGTTGGTCAATAATTGACCAATAATCTCTGGCATCCACAACAATGATAGCTCTGTCTAGAAGGAAAAAATAGAAAATAGCTTGACTTCATAAGCAGAAATAAAACAGAAATCAACAGTTTATTCATCACAGTCAGTCATCAGCATCTACAAGAAAGCCTAATGAGAAAAATGCTTTGCTGAAGACCTTGATGATAGCGGTCAGCTAATTTATATCCTGAGCTCTAAGATGGTCTTGGTCCTGAAGATCCCTTAAAGCCTTCTTTGTCCCTGTAGTGCCAAACGGGTTAAATTAAGCTTACTGTATTTCCCAAACCTCAGCGACCCATGCTATCTAATAAAGTACTAATGGCAGTAAACATAGGCATCTCATTAGGCAGCTGCCAAAAGACACACACGCCTCGGACCTGAAGTGGCTCTTCTCTGGCTCTGAGCCGGACATTAATGATGTTCCAGCTGGTTTTAACTACTATTTATTTACTAAGGGAGCAATCCTGTCATGTAGGGAACCTAATGAAGGTGTTTGGGGAATTCTCATGCATAAAATTGAGGAAAGAAGTAAAGGGTAACTCCTGGCAAAGATATGCAAAAAGCCTTAAAATAAATTTGTGTTTTATTGCAGCAGCATACTCTTACACTGAAATATTTAGACATTCGACCTCTATTTTATTAGCATTTGTTTGGTGGATAAAATAATCCATTAAGAAATAATTGAAGCACATACTGACAGGGACTGGAATCGTTGGCATCTATTCTTTGCTCCTTGTTCCTGCTACATATTCCTTTTTGATCACCTC
>CAEFZX010002337.1:0-10696 GCA_903066825.1 Alfaro cultratus | reverse complement strand
CCTCCTCCTCCTCCTCCTCCTCCTCCTCCTCCTCCTCCTCCTCCTCCTCCTCCTCCTCCTCCTCCTCCTCCTCCTGGAGCTGTTGCTGTGCTTGTGGGGAAATCTGATGCCACCATTTCATTCAGAGAGCTCTTCTGTGGCCGCTGCCGGCCGGCTGCATTTGTCACCACTGCTTTTCATGTCACCACTCACCACCTGCTCCCTGCATTCCTCTACATTCTCTCAAAGACCTCGGTCCCTCCTCCTCTAACTCCTGTTCTTCCTCATCCTCCACAGTCTTTTTTTTCCTTTTCTTCCTTTAATGATTTCTAGTCTGCTAACATCTAGCCATCTTCAGCTGCTACACTCATTTCCCATATTTACTATCTTTGAATGAGTGCTTTGATAATTGCTCCTCCTGTCTCTAAATTTCTAACTTAAAGGCTCCATATTGAGCCGCTGATCTGAATGGAGCCTCTCTCCCATTTGGCCCCAGCCACCCTCTCCTCACTCCTCTCCCCCATCCCTCCCTCGTTTTCTTTTCTGTTTGGCTTTAGAAGCTGCCGACTAGAAGACAGCGTTCACCTGCCGCCGCATAAACCAGCTGCTACTGTACCCTCCACACACATTCAGGGCTGTTGGGTTATTGTCAGCGTGACTCTGACAACAGATGAGTAGGAAGGCCGTTAGACAAAAGCTAAAAAAGTCTCTGGTCCTTTCTGGTGCCTCCTGATTCTGCTGCTGCTGTTTGGTGGAGATCAGGCCTGCATGCAGCTTTTTCTCCAGGCGACTGAGTGCTGATGTGGTTTCATTGAAAGGAAAGTCACAGATCAGGATTAGCATTGAAGTCATAGAAACTGACTGGCATCTTTCAGATGATAGAAGGAAGCATGTGTGAGACATGATCAAGACTTCTCCGCTGGGTGATTGTGACTGAGGTTAATGACAACATTTCTGCTTCTGCCACTGCTGCTCCTGCTGCAGCATCCAACATGCAGCATCCAACATGCAGCATCCAGCATGTAGCATGCAGCATCCAACATGCAGCATCCAGCATGTAGCATGCAGCATCCAGCAGGTAGCATCCAGAGCTCCAACCTGGACCTCGTAAAGCCAGGAATGCTCCTTGTCTCCTCGTCTGCATTCTAAGTTCTCATAAGTGATGTGGGGCTGAAATCACATGGCAGCAGCGAACACACTCAGGATGGCCAGTCATTACTTTCTATTATCTTTTAGTAGATAATGGATCCAGATTTATATTGGTATAAATGTCTGGTATATCTGGTATATCATAGCTGAGACACAGAGCATGTGAGAGCAGGACCAGGGTGAGGGTGACCCTAAGAAGGCAGATTTTCTTGTGTCTTAATTCTCAGTTCATTTTCATGCTTTGTACTAAATGTAATTCATTCATACATACCTTCCTATATTCTATTATCAGAAGTATTTTAATTCAATCTTCAATACATACAGTTTATAATTTTAAATATCTATGAACCTTAAGCTAGAAAGTGAAGCGTTAGCTGGTGTGTTTATTTCAAATCTCAGATTTCAAATAAATAGATGCTGTGAAACTTTCAGAAACAGAAACAGTTTCAACAGTATCTACTTGTGGTTCAAGCAATGGCTTGATTCATTTCCTACATATGATCTGCAGTTTTCAGCACATTTAGCATGAACAGTTTGTGAAAAACCCAATACTGCCCCCTTGTGGCACAAAATTGTGCCTTTGAATTTTTCTAAATGGAGGACAAAAACGGATATAATTAAGAATAAAAGCAGCAATATACACACACATATGTATGTATTTTGTCTTTCCTTTTCCTTACTCATGCATTTTCATCAAGAAATGTTTAGATTTTGTCTCATCTTTTCCTTATACAAGTGTTTGTTGTTTTTACATTTCCTCATCTCCTCTTTCTACTTTTTCTTTTCCTTATGGATTTCTGCCTCATTATGCAAAAGAGGAGGGTCGGTGTCTAACATCTGAATCTCTCTTCAAACATCTCGGATTCAGAGCTTCTAATTGGTGCTGATTGAAAATGGAGGCGTCTGGTCAGTGTCTCCTTAAGAACTTGAAATGCAGCTTATGATGCATTATTTTCCCTCACTCCTTTTTGCATTCTCTCCATATTTCTCCTTTCCCTCTCCTATCCAATTAGCCATGATTTTTGTTAAATTAATCTAATTTTAAGTTATCCCATGCATTGCTTGCCTTTATTTGTTATGGTTCTACAGTCAGGTCATAACAAACTATATGCATTTATGGTCAAAAACGCACGAGTAAGCAAAAAGGAATTGAGAAACAGATGGTCCTAAATAGAAAAGCTAAACAAGTACACACACACACACACACACACACGTTTGCGTTTCCCCTTGTTGGGATCAGGCTTCGGTCCTCACAACGTAATATGTCAGGAAAATGGTCCCCACAAGGTATTACAAACGCAAGCATGAACACACACTCTCTCTCTCTCTGCCAGAGTAGCTAACTATCATAACTCCAGTTATTACTGAAAATCAACTTTAGAAGACGTGATGCTCGATAGTCTATAGTCACTTGAAGTCATTGATACTCCTGAAAGGTTTAGCGAGAGGCTTGACTTGAACAGTTTGTTGCTAAAATGACAAAAAAAATAATAAAAAATCACTGATTATGAAGAAAGGTATCAAAAATATTTGACATTCCTTTTTTATTAAAATGTACACAAAGAATCTTTTTCAAAGCTGGAACTCCTTTTAGGTTCGCCTTTAAAAAAGAAATTATTAGAAAAAAAAACTTCTTGGTCAAGGAAATAATGTGACAAAGAATAACATTTTCTAGAATTTTTCTTTCCATAACTTCAGTCTCCATCCAGTCGTTGAGTACAAAGTATTCAGGGCCTGACAGAGCTGCTTCCCTCGGTATGGTGACTGACAGAACTCAACGCGCCGTCTGCTTGCTGCGGACAGAACCACAAATCATTTTCTAACTCAGAGAAGCAACATCAGCTGCCTGATCTAAAGCCTGTTTAGAAAGCAGCAGCTTCTCCATCAGGCACTGAGGATCCTTATCATGGCAATAAATCCATCCCAACTAGTTACACTCAAAACCGTTTTTGGTTCCCCCAGTTCTTTGAGTTGACGTGAAGTCTGGCCAGAACCAGGACAAGTTCTCCAGCCCTCTGAGCCACTGGCCTCCGCTTCCACTGCTTCCTATGAGGCCCACAGCGGCCCAATCAGTCTGGCTCCGTTTCTTCTGGCTGTGCTGCCACTCCACTCCACACCACGCCACTCCACTCCACGCCACGCCGCTATGTCACTCAGAAAGACGTCCCTTCAGCTGTTCTGATGTAATCCTTAAAGTCAGTGGGCACATTCAGCATCGAGCAGACCTGCAGGACAGCAGATAGAGAACAGCGGGGGTTTTTTTTTAAAAGAAAAGCTCATTCATTTACTTTTCAGTTGACATTTGTTCACTAAAATTGAAGGTTTCCCACCGACAGAAACAACACAGAGAGTAAGAGGGTTGCTGTGACTGCAGCGGGTCAGACTGCTGTCTACCTGTCTGAACTTGGCTCGCAGCTTCTCTGTGTCCTCCTGCAGCTTCACCGACTGCGGGTCATCAAGGGGAAACTTCTGGGTCAAATTCAGCAGAGCTTCCAGAGCCTTCAGGCGCTTCCTGGGGACAAATCATCACGTTAGATTCTGGTTCAGCTGAAACATCTGGCTGCTTTAACCATGTTCTGCACCAGGAGTCCTACAGAGCTACCATCTAAAGGCTGTTTATTATTGTGACTTTAGTAAATATAAGTACACAAAAGAAATGGAAACATTTTCATTTTTTTGTATTAGAATCATAATTCTGTACAATTATCTTTTTGCAAAATAATTATGATCACAGACAGGAAAACCATAACCTCACTATTACTTTCCTACATAAATAGAGTTTATTAACTTTCTGGAGTGACGGAGTTCTGCAGCTGTTTCATAATGAATGAATCTTCAGAGATGCAGCTGGACAGTGTGGAGTCAGACTGAGTGGGTCCAGAACTGGTCATACCGTGATCTGTCATCAGACTGACGCTCCAGCAGACATTTCCAGCTGATCGCAAAACCGTAATAAAAGGAGATCTGAGAAAATAAATATCAGACAGTTTTTAAAGCGACACACCTCAATTCAACTGGAGTTAGAAACTCAGTGGACACTTTATTAGGTACACCATGCTAGTACCAGTTTGCCTTTAGACCAGCCTCAGTTCTTCATGACAACATTACATTAGCATTCTACTTTAGTCAGAAACGGTTGTTGACATGATGACGTTAAAACAGCTGCTACAGCATTAGTAGTGTTATATCGGCGAAACATTTAAAGCTCTAGTATGTTTAAATGTTTCAATAGTTCACGGTTTATGTTACCGTTTGCTTTAAAATGGATGACTTGACCTGAGCCTCATCAGCCCTGCTCACCTCGGATGACAGCTTGGCTCCGTGAGACGCCCCGTGTCTCCAGCCGTTGTGCAGCCCCCGCTGGGCCCCCCTCTGGAAGCCCTCCTGGTAGCCCTCACCGCGGAACCTGGAGGTCAGACAGAAAGAAGCTTTCAATCACCTGCTGTCTGTGATTGGACATCTGTCTTCAACCAGGCGGGTTGGTTAGGGTTGTTTAATGAGAACAGGACCAGGTCAGCTAGAGTTTCTGTTTTAATTTATAATGCAGATAATCTTTTTTATTATTATTATTATTGTAACTCATTTCATAATCACCACACATATTGTTAAATATTTCAAGCCTTCATTTCTTGTCATTTTTGATGATTGTACAGTATTATTCACATCTTTAGGCTTTTTGCAACAACTTATTAATGCAGATAAGATGGACGGGGGTCAGTCAGCGGCTGGTCTGTTTCTGTTCTCTAGCTGATGTTCCAGAAGGTTCTGTATCCCTCCGCCTCTGAGTCGTTAGCTCTCCTCAAACGTCGCCCGGTCAGTTCTCACCCACAAAACTCACCTTTCATCCGCGAAAAGAATACTGTCAAACAGATCCTCAGCTCCCTGCTGTGCAGCCATGTTTCTGACGTAAACCACTTCTTGGTGAGTGTATTTCTTCTTCTTCTTCTTCTTCTGTTTAATAGCAGTCCAGGTTTTAGGCGCATTACCGCCACCTTCTGGACTGGAATGTAAATCAAAACAGCTTCGAAGTCAAAATGGTTTGATTCTGATTCCAAATGAACTATAAATAAATAAATACATAAATCTAAACACAACCTAAATAGAATCGACAGGATTATTTTTCCAACAATCCATTAATCACTAAAAGGGCCTCAGAGAGTCATTTTTACGTTTCTATGATGAATTTACATCTATTTATTAATAACAAGCGCATGACTGCCACCTCCTGTTCGTACATGTAAAAACCTCATCCATTCAGTGTTTCTAGTGAAGTCAGAGGTGGACAAAAGTATCTTTAAAGAACGTTCTCTAAACGAAACAACCAACTGTGGGTTGGTTTTATCTCCAAACAACAACAACTGTGCTTTTGTTCAGCTCACAAAGCCCATTGTTCATATTCAAATGAGTTTTATGATATAAAGCTATTCTCATATAAGAAAAACTCATTTGATGTCCTTAACTGTGTAGGTATTTTTCTATATTAACCTCTGATTACTGGCACATTAAATTAAACATTTGGTTGTTGGTTTAACTTGTAAATGAACTGAACGCCATGTTTTCTAATCATACTGAACCCAAAGTGATTTTCTAGAGCCACGTTAATCCAGGTTTAAGGCAAATACTGTAACATTCTAAGTTCAGGTTAAGAAGTTTTGGTTTTGATAAATGTAATTAGAAAAGCCTAGACTTTGCTAAGCCAACAATATATTTTCTTTTTATGTCTTTCCACTGAAAGACATAAAAAGTATGTGTGTTCCTTTCTCAGGATAAAGTCACTTAAGGAGGTTTTGTTGCTGTTAAATATGCTAATCTCTTTGTTTTTCAGTACTATACTCTCAGAATTTCTCTCAGCTCTTTGCTTTACATGTTGAAGTAATAAACTGAACTGAACTGCAGTGTTTGATTACTGGGATCAAATTTAAATATATGTAATTGATTTATATTTGATTCCTGGAATGTGTAAATTTGTTGGACTTGTTAAAATGGACTGGATTGGAATTGTTTGTTTTGTAAAATGTTTTGTGATGCTCCTACTGAGTTTGATTTCATACTAAATAAATAATATTGAAATTAACTGAAAAAGGACCATCTGAAATCTGGGTGACAGCAGGGGTCACTGTAATTTGGTGATCTTGAAGAAACGTGGATGGTCCAAACAGTCCCAAAGTCCAGTTCTACAGACCTGGAATGTGGAATCATGTTTTTTCCCCCTCTGGCAACTAAGAAAACACAGCTGTTTTGAAAATGAAGTTATCAGCAGCATCAACACACCATGATGTGCAAACAGTGCTCTGACATGAAGAACTTTAAAGCCATAACTGGAGGGCAGTGAAAATACCCTCAAAAAATCTTGTAGTCCTGTATGGTGATTTTTATAAATGTTTCAAGAGCTATATAACATTTCCACATAATCTCTAACCTGTTAGGAGAATGTTGAGGGTTGACTTTTCTGTCTGGCGTACCCACCCTGAACTTTTTGAACTCACCGGAGCAAATTTGTGCAGAGGTCAATAATAAGTCTGTCTATTTCTTCAAAATTTGTAATATGTCATAATCCAGTGAGTCTTTTAATATGCAACTATAAACTCAGATGCTACCCAAAGTCTTTTTCTCTCTATCTGATCAATAAAGTCAGGTTTATAGATCAGATGCTAATAATAAAAACAATTACGGATACTCGTCAAGATAAGACTAGATAAAATATGTCTAGTTTATCTTGCAAAAATGTTTCTATTTTATACACAGATCTGAAGGATATTCATTTGGATAAAGTTTTTTTGAGGTCAGGTTTAGGTCTTGTAGTGAGTCTACAGGTCACAAGTCAAAATAAGAAAGTTTTAGAAGCAAAAATCTGTCTTTGTGTGTCTGAGAGATGTATTATTGTGTCACTACTGAGCACTTGCAGACTGAAAACTGGCAGGACTCCATAGCAACTCAGCTGTGCAAACTGCAGCTGCACCACATTCAGTGTATACACAAAATGTTTGAGGTGAAGTAAAGGAAGGTTTGTCTGGAGGTTCATTTGGATAGTTCCATGTCAGACTCAGTAGGTCATGCAGTGAGCTGGATTCTCAGAAACACCAGGATTTTCTAGTGACTTGCTGTCACCTTTGTTTTACTTTGTAAACTTCAGGTGTGATGCTTGAAACTCTGCAGATAATAAGCAGAGATTAAATGGAATATATTGCTCTGTTGTGGATTTTTAACAAGTCTAGTATTGACACAATCTCCAACTTATTCATATTCCAGTTGAAAATAAGAAAAACAGATGTACAATTATTCCTTGTAGATAGGTTTAGTTTTTTCCCCCATCTAACACAAACAGGACATGTTCACAGACAGAAGAATACGTTTTTATCTTTTGAGTTTGTTCAGAGTCGTACATGGTGATGTCTTCTCTATCAGGCTGTTGAGCCTTTCCAGGTCTCTGGTTCTGATGAGAGTTCCCTTTGGGGCTCCTGAGGTGCTGACCACATGGCTAGATGCTTGACTCTTGAGTCTCACAAACTGTGGTCTGTTTGTCAGGTCATCGTTGATCCAGGAAATTGTTGAGGCCTCAACCGGCATCACACACTCAGTCCTCTCAATGTGGCTGGCAAAGAGAAGTCCAGTCTGTAGCCTCAAAACAAACCTGCCAGACTTCTTCTGCTTCCTGTCACCACTTTCTAAAAGTTCTCTTTATTACAGGTCATCTCTGAACAAATTTATCTTCTAAGAAAACAAAGTGATTCTTTTCCCAGAGAAGATTTGAAGACATATGAATCCATGACATTATATTGAGATTGAAGCATTGCATGGCTAAATGGTTAGAGTGGGTGCTCCATATACAGAGGTTAGAGACTTCGACACAGCTGTTGACATCTGGAGCCTGTATAGACTACAAAACTGGAGTTGGACTCCTGTTCTCAGTTCCTGGACTTTCAGAAATACCAGAAAAATATAGTATTGAATGTGATGGACTGGCGCCCTGTCCAGGGTGTTCCCCGCCTCTCGCCTGAAACTTTCGCTGGAGATAGGCACCAGCACCCTTCCTGACCCCATTAGGGTCTAGGATGTACAGACAATGGATGGATGGATGGATATTGTATTGACAAAACAGATGTCAACACACTATATTGTCCAAGCAGGTTTAGTTTCTAATCTACCATTTATCATTCCCACCATCAGAAAACATAAGAATATGTAGTGAAAGATTTCCATGCTGCTGACCATCTGTGAGATGTTTCAACCTGTGTTCATTCTGTGAGCTACAGCCTCTCATGTTCTTATCATTAGGTGTATTTGTCTGACAAAACAAATCAGATTAAATTTATGTAAATGTACAACATGGATCATCTTTATTAACTACCATATCCCTCTTCCCACTTCTGCCATCAGGCTGAACCATAGTAACCTCTGCCTATGTCACAGAAGTCAGAGGTTATCCTGAGGGTGACATAAAAAGCAAACAGGCAACTTCAAAAGAAGAAACTCTTCCTATGTCATCAGAAGGGTGTGTGTGTGTGTGTGTGTGTGTGTGTGTGTGTGTGTGTGTGTGTGTTGTGCTGTTATACTTTACATAAATTGGATTCAGACTGACACATCATGTAGTAACCCTTCCCTCCACTCCCTGGCCAGTCCCTCAGGTGAAGGGCACAGCTGTGTGAGGCTAAACAAGCACAAATAGGATTGTTCTGTCTGTTTGTTATTGATTACAAAGACAGGGCATTGAGAAACAGAGGCGTGTTTCTCAATGCATGATGCATGTTGTCTGTATATCAACCTGGGTTTCTGTTAGAGAGCTACAGGTTCATTATCAAAGCAAGTTCTTAGTCAGTATGCATTCATGCTGGACCCTCTTTATCAAATACATTTCAAGGTTCCTCCAATAGAAACCTTTAATTTTTTTTAGCTGTCAGCTTTCTAAATAAATTGACATTGACAAAGTTCCAGCAGCTTTGTCTTGTTTTGCCTTTTTGCATCAGTAGCAGAGACAACGGCCACACAGACATTCAGAGGACGGTTCCAGCAGAGAAACTGCAAGCCAGTCTAAGGGTCACTTTCCTGGCAGAACGAACACATCTCTCCTGTTCTGGTCTCTCTTCATTGACTCCCTCTTCAGTACTGAATTAATTTTAAAATGTTATCTAATAAAAACCTGAATGGTCATTCTCCTTTGTACCTGCCAGTCTTTCTCCAGCCATTTTTAAAACTCATAAGAGTTTTGATAAATAAATATAACTAAGCAGCCTTTGTCACTTCAGCTCTGACCCAGAATTCCCGGGTCAGAGCTCGGGAAATCTTATATGACTATAAGTATTAGTATACTGTAGTATTAGCATACGTTTACACATCATAGTCAACGTTTTATCCACATACTTCCCAGATAACGCAAAAATGTTCTTATATTTAATCTTGACCTTTTGTTTGTATAACAAAATGTGGAACAAAAGAAAATAACATGAAGGAATTTCTGTCAGATTCATATGTTACAATCTTGACTTCCACTGTTCATTCATTAGGTTAAAGTTCCTTATTTGAGAACATGACAGGCATGATTATGATGTTCTTTAAGTTAAGAACAGTTTGGAAATTTATATTTTGGGCTTTCAAATATGCATTCAATCAATCTGCTATTTGTTGCTATTGTAGCAGTAGTTTTCTTTCTCTCATATAGTTTTCTTTCTCAGCATATAAAGTGCTGCAGACCTGTATATCCTTCGTCAAAAAATGTTGTTTGTTTGGTGTGAGGTACGGTGTTCACAGTTTATCTACCATAGCATCAGGGAATCGGTGATCGATCTCCTGGTCTGCTGAAGAAATCTGTTGCATTCATCTGAATGATTTCATCCTGGCTCAACATAGCTGCACCTCCTGGCCCTGGTTTGGTCTTTGTGAAATGGACAAAAGCAGGATGAACTGATGATCCTATGTTAAACCTGGATTCATCCCTTATCCTGGATTTTGTAATCCCAGTTTTATGAAACAGCCTCAGGGTGACACAGTTGGTAGCACTGTTGCCTTGCAGCAAGAAGGTCCTGAGTGCACTGGTATTCTCCCAGTGATACATGGGTCGTCTCCAGGTACTCTGCCTCCCGAAGCCCCAAAACACGACTTTTAGTTTAATTGTCTCACCAAATTGATTTTAGGTAGTGTGTGTGGTTGCTTGTCTTGTAATTGTATATTTAAAACAGCAGATGGCTCAATTGCAACAATCAAACAAAATCAAAAGCTTCCAAAGCTTGTTGAAAGCTTTGGAAGCTTTTTGGAATCAAATCTTCCAACAAACCTTTGTTGGAAGATTTGATAATAAACTTTTGGAAACAAAAGCTTCCAAACTTGTTGCACTGCTTGGACTGCCTACCACACGTGTCGGGACAAGCCCACTCAGTTCTATGTGCCACACAACTACAGGAGCACGTGTGTGTGAGCAGCTGTGTTTGTAAATCAAGTGTTGCAAAACACATTCAGCAACCAATATGACCATGTTTTTCTGTCAGGTGTCACTGAAGTGGAGGAATCATATTTTGTCACAAGACCTGTGACAAAAAGGTGCATATGCAGGAACATTTTGTCAGACATATATATA
>CAEFZX010002335.1:0-75392 GCA_903066825.1 Alfaro cultratus | reverse complement strand
GATCTGACCTGTTGGAACGGTCTGTCAGTCAAACCTCTCACTGTAGAGCAGAAGAGGACAGAGGCTGATTTATAAACCTTTGCTGACGAAGATAAGATTAGGGGATAAGATGGGCTTCACATGTAAAAATTAAGGTGCCCAGAAATCAACTGGTCGATAAATCAGTTGGCCAATAAATGTATCCTATTATACATGTATATAATGTAAACAGCACTGCCAGAGATACAATAAGTTTATAGCAGGTGTGTGAATAATCTAATGATCGGACTGCTGATTGAAGCCAGTCCACATAGCAGAACTAGAGGGCCCCAAAACCAGATTTCGCTTAGGGCCCCAAGGAAGCTTGGGCCGGCCCTGCTCCAGCTTGAACCTCTTGAGGTCTTGAAGTCCTTTAATCTAGTTTGCAGAAGTTTACTTCCTGATTTTGCTGGGTGAATGCAGATAAATCCACGAGTACCTCCACCAGTTCCACGTTCTCAGTGACACAAACAACAGCTGAGGCCCGCTTCTGATCAATTTGAAGAGGTGTATTTTTTTTTTGTTTTTTCATGGAAATTTTGCATCTTTATTATTCCCTAAACATCAGGTTTCTTGCAGCCAAAACATTGTTTTTAAACATCATCAGTCCTTGTGAACTTATTCCAAAAATCTATCAAACTTGTTTAGGTGTTTTTTGCAAACAGTGGAGGCTGAATGTTTAAAGAATAGTAGAAAGGGTTTTTGGCTGTTGACCCTTTAATGAAGGTCTGCTTATTTCTACAAATATAGCAGTGCAGTAAAACTTTGCATCCCCTCTCTGTTTGACCAGAAAGTTCTCCAAAGACTGGCTGAGGATTATATTAGGAAAAGTCTGGAGCAAGTTAGAGCCCATATCTTGAACTCTGCGATGCTGTGGCGTGACTTGAACATGTAAAAAACCTATAAAACACTACATTTCCACAAACTGATGTTCAGCTCTGGTAGACGGAAACAAGAATCAACTCACTGAAGTTATTTCAACCAAAGGAGGGAGGATTATCTATGTGATGTTGGGTTTCTCAGTTTTTTTGTTTTTAGTTTTAAAATGCAGGTTAATTTCAGGTGTTTAGCTGCAATTATATTATTTAAAAACAATAAGAAAAGGGTTAGACATTGGTATGTGAAATTTTAATTTGAAAGACCTAAATATTTATTGAGGTTGCCTTACTTTTAACATGACTGGCATCCAGTAAAAGGTGTTGTAGAAGTCACATTCATCTCCTGTTACAGTCAATGAAACATTGAGTGTTCCTCACCATATATAGCACACAGCAGGGGTGTCAAGTTTTTACTCTGTGCTGAGAGGCCATCATCACCTGTCTGTCTGTCTGTCTGTCTGTGTGTGTGTGTGTGTGTGTGTGTGTGTGTGTGTGTGTGTGTGTGTGTGTGTGTGTGTGTGTGTGTGTGTGTGTATGTGTGTGTGTGTGTGTGCGTGCATGAGTGTCCACCTATCCTGTTTGCTTAATGAAGCCTTTTGTGTAAAACGAGTCTCAAAACTCGATTGGGCTCAGCGTGTCAGCCTGACCCCCAGTGCTTATTTGGTAGATTGACTTTCTCATACCATAGACATGGATGTACATCATCTTGGGCTGTGCTGAAATCGCTTTAGACTCACATCAGTGAAGTTGGTATGGTGCTAAAGTAAAGGATACTCTTGTAAGAAAGTCTTGTATGACACTGATACCGCGAATTCCTGAGCAGTGCAATTCTATAAGACAGAAAAGCCAAAGGGGATCCAGAATCACTTTAACTTTAAGGACTGCAAAATATCCCTGGACATGTTTTATCCCTCTTTTTCTCCAGGGACAGATAAAGGTGTAACTCACGTTAAGCAATCTGGGATGTAGAGAAAACCCACATCTTGCCTCACAGCCCTAAAATTTATGGTGTTGGCTACCTGCTCTGACAGTGCGAGCTCAGCTCCTGTCTCCATCTGCTGCTGCTCAGTCTCTGGGCTCCTGCAATTACAATGACAAGGCAGTGACAGGAGTGCTATGACAATGCATCAACCTGCCAAATGACAGCTCTCAGAGAATCAACAGTGGATTAGGTGTTCCCTTTTCCGCAATGGTCATGTTTTGAAGGCCATGTGAAGCAATAAATGTCACTTTTTAAGTATGCCACGCTGCACCTTCCATGAATCACTTATAAATGTTGAAGGGGAAACCCTTCAGGGCTATATATGGGGCTTAAGGAAAGGGCCTCTCTTGAAAGTAAACCATCCCTGGGCGGCCCCACTTCTTCTTTGCCGTTTAGCAACTGTCCTGAGCTAAATGGTTCACAATTTAGGCCGACTCATATGGGCATGTGCTAGCCATTATCCTGACAACTAGTCAAGCTTATTTCATATCAGGCCTCTTGAAATGGCAGCCAGCAAGCAACATGCAGCCCAGAACCCATTTCCAAGTGGCTCAAGCCATGGTTTTGATAGAAGAACCAAAAAGAAACCAATATATTTGTTAGCCTTCACAATGAAAGTGAAAGTTCCTACAACTGTAAAGATCATAAATGCAACACTTGGTGGTATAGTAAACCCACAATGCACCGTATTGTTTTTTTCTCTTGAGTAATGATTCTACCCAGCTTGATTCATACAACATGTCTTGATCAACACTGGAATGTAAACTTGTCAGTGAAACCATAGATGCACCCCCACTTGGATTCATAAACACTTGTTGATTTTACTATCACATCCAAATGAAAAACCACTGTGCCTTTTTTTTTTTGCATGGCTGTGTAACTTTTACATGCCTTTCATGTTACAGTCATGCCAAAGACAATAAATATTTTCTGGTCAGAATATCTGTCTCATCTTAATATGCAATTTGGTTGGTCTAATTTAAATATCTTTATAGTAAAATGAAGCTGATTTTTAAATTTTTTTTAGATTGAGAACTTTCTGGAATATATTCTCGTGTCTACATAACTATGTGGGATGTTTGGTCCTCAAAGTAAGATTCACTGGTGTTTGGTCCTCAAAATATGACGACCAATCACACTCTTTCTAATGAGTGATTGAATGTATTGTGATAGTAATCGGGTGGTACGGTGAGTTGATGAGTAATGGCTACATGTCTTTAAGGTAATTTATAGAAGTGAGTTGTTCCCACATTCTTTCACTCCACGTATTGATTTTTTAAAGCAAAGCTACTTGCTTACAAATGAAAATCACCTGAATTTTTCCATCTTCAGTTTTAATTTGCCTTGACCAAAACGGAACATTTAGATGACTTATATTGCACTTCATCCAAGTTTTTACACCCCTTGTAAAACTTGGGTGTAAGCTATTTTGCTAAGAAGATTCTACACAAGGTTCAGTCTCTTTATGCACCTCAAGAGACTTGCAGCACTTCCTGAAGTGAAATGTGGTTCTGCTATTAACCCGGGGGTTCTTTTTTATTAAGCAAAACTACTGTGATATTTTCCTTCTTCTTCACTGTTACAGTATGCACCGCTTTGTGTTGGTCTATCACAAATCTTTCATTGAAGGTTGAGGTTATAACCTCAATCCCAACCTGAGGTTATAACTTGATAAAATGTTGAGAAGTTCATGGAATATAGATACATTTGCAAGGTAAATACAGACACAATAATCAGATTTTTTCCACACACGTAACTCTGCTGTGCTTAAACAGCACCTGTTTTGCATTCAGAGCTGCTCGTTCTCAGGAGTGTGCTTGACCTAGCCTGGTAAAATTAGAGCATGAGGTCACTGCAAAAATCTGAAAAATTAAGCCACATGTGAAACACTTTTTTCAGCTTAACCTTGTTTTTGTTTAGGATTATATGGAAATATGATGGGAAGCTGTTGATGCTTAGAAGCTTTGATGTAGATCAGGCGAAGGAGCCAGGAAGACGTGAGCAAGAAATTTGAGGTTGACAAAAGGAAAAAGAATGAGGAAAAATGTTGCGTCTTACTTTGTTTTCAAAGTAATGAATGGAGCGCTGAGTTTTTTCATAAACAACTGGAAAACAAATAAAATTCAACAAATAAAAGTGTGCCTGCTATTCTAATTTTATTATTCCACGAAATATCACAAGCTCCAAATAACAAGAACAAAATCATTAATATTTCTGCTTTTATTTAGGTAAGAAAGAACCAATGCAGTAATTGAGTCTTATTTTATTCATTCTCTGTAGGTTTATTTAAAAAAAAAATCTTGGCTGAATCAGGCTAAAAGTCAAAGATAGAAACTAAGCAGAGTCACAGCTACACTCTAACCTTTTTTCTCTTTGACCTGTGCAAATTCACGCATGTTGCTGGTGACCCTGTCCTGAGGCCAGATGCGTTCTGGCTGAAAATTAAAAATGTCTGCAGCCTCTCAGACAGGTCACCAGGTCCACAGAAAAGGAATACACCTTTATTTGAACAGCAACATAGAATGCCTTTTAAATTATTTAACTTTCATCCAACATTTTGTACAGTTTTGTCCAATCATTCCATTTTTCACTTTACTCATTTTCAAAACTTTAGAGACAAGGAAACACGTCAAAACCCTAACTTTCACCTCCTCCTCTTTCAACTTTTCACTCAGAATGAGACAAAAAAAAAACAAAAACACTGAATCCAGCCGGGATGTCACAGTGAATGGAGAAATCCAATCAAAGCTGAGTTTTCTGGTGGATTTGCGGAAACCAGTTTTCATCAAAACGTTAATGCGTGACCCGCAGACAAGGGAGGGGGCAGCACAGAAATTCAAGACATAAGGTTGTCACAAGTAGGTAGAAATCCGAAAATGATCTAACAACAAAAGAGAAAACTTTAAAACACAGCCCTCCACCCCACTTTTCATTTTCCTGCAATTAGTTGAAATTGTTGACTTTTTTTTCCAGAAAGCAGATCTTTTGTAGAACTTACCTTAAAATCATAAAGCTTTTGAATGTAACAAGCCTGCAATCTTGAGAATGTTTCAGTTGGAATGACTGTGGTAATAATAATAATTAATAGAAAATATTGAAGGAGAACTAAAAATGTGTGCATGGGGTATGTGCCAATAAGCCTGATTCACTTCTACCAGTCCTGTCAGGAGGAATGGGCCTAAATCACAGCAAACTTGTGGAGGGAAATCCAATTTTACCAAATCCCCAGGAAATCTATGCAAACTTATCTATGTAAATGTATGTAAAATAATTCTCTAAAATACTTTTAAAAACTGCCCTTGGTATTCCTAACTGAATCAAAGCAAGGTCCGGGTAAATCAAAACTGGCTACATTGCTTTCATAGACGGCTCCTTTTTCTGTCGAAGGTAGCCAGTATTTCAATTATATTTAGCTCTCTAACTCTTACTTTAATAAGAAAAGTTTGAAACGGGATGGAGCGGCTGAGCGTTAGCACTAGCCAACAGCAGAGGGGCTACTGCAGCTGACAGTTAAACAAAATAAAGTAACCTTTATTTCTTACCATCTTCAACTTGGAGCTTTTAAAACCACAAAATAAAATCAGAATATTTTTCTAGAAAACTCTGGTGCTGACCTTTAAGTTAAAGTTATTATACTTCCCAGATATTCAATTTCTACATATTTATAGGTTCTCAGCCAACCAGGACAAGAACCCCCCCCCCCCCCAATAATGAAATGGGATTTACACTCTTGGCCAGATGTGCTTTTGTTGTGTTTTGCACCTCAATAATAGTGACAACAGGTGGGAGATAGTTGATGAGCTGAGTCACAGGACATGCAGGAGATTAATTACATTATTTCTAATAGTCATCTCTGGAAAACAAAAAAAAAAACAGCCCTTACATTGTTAACCAAGCACATCTGATATATATCTATATATAGATATACTGTATATCTATATATAGATATCTATATCTATATATCTATATCTATATATATTTATTTTATTTTTTTTTTAACTTGTAAACACAAAGTTGGAAAATGGAGGACTGCCATGTTGACAAAGTGCCAAAATGCTACAAGTTCAAAAGAGAAGGACTTTCATGACATCAGGGCATTGTAATGCAGGTTGTCATGAGTACAGCATGTTGGCTCTGATACGACTCCATTAAAACCCGCTGAACTCACAGTAATGGCACATGCAAAAACACATTTAAATGGCCAGAGACCAAAAAAGCAGGTAAGTAAAGCCAAGAAACGAGGAAGGCATTCAGCTGGAACAAATAGTGCATCAATATCCAATCAATCACTGTCTTCACTTCTCCTCTTTTGTTTCCTCTTCAGTCAGCATGTGGCCAGTTTGCCATAATGAATCAGACTGTTTTCTTCAGAACGAAGACAGCTCCTCTGCCTTTTGTCATAAACATATAACCAAACAGAAATAGCCTACAGTCTCCATTCCATCTCACTTTGCCGGGGGGGTTTAAGTTCCAGAGAGAGGAAAAAGAAATAGTTTGTGAAGGGCTTTGGGAAAAGCGAGTAGGATCTTATTCAGACACAATGCAATAAAGTACCTGACACACATTCCCGATATTTAGCCTCTCTGAAGCGATGACAGGTCAGGATGCCGGGACATTAATGACCAGCTTGGTTAGCAGGTGGAAGAAGTGAGAGCATGGCTGCAGTAAAACTGCATGCAGATGTTTACCACATACCTGAGAGCGTGCCTAAACACCCGGCTGTGCCTGGAGCCTTGGATTATATCCCCGGGGATGAAACAGAGAGCGGTATGGATTTTCAAATCCTGTTTGCAAGATGCAACGACAGCAACGCGGTTGCGCAACAAAAGCATGTGAGCTTTTTGTTTTGACTACGAGCACAAAGAGAGGAGATCCCTGTTAAACACTGACTGATGCCAAAGTTGAAGGCTAAAGCTCCTTGTTGACCGATATGTGTGGCAACACAGTTTTGTCGTGATTGTTTGCAGGTAAACAGGTTGACGGTCTAAAAATAAGAGGTGAGTGAAGCAACCTAACCTGGAGAAGAGGAGCTATTTTACAGTTGGCTTCAATTTTTATTGGAATAAAAGACACAACGACTTCGCAAAGTGCTATTAATTCAAATAACTTAAAATGCAGGATTGGATGCAGGCCTTGAAACAAAGGTTTACTGGAGACCGATGAGAGTTTCTTAATGCTGAAAGGTTTTCTGTCAGCATGTGCTTGCCCCAGTAAAAATGTACATAATGCACAAAGAAAAAACATTCACATGCCTTGAGCTTTTTCACATTTTGCTATGACATAATTACACACCTTAAAATAAAATTATACATGGCTTGACATAGTTTTACAAAAAATAAATAAAAATGAATAAAATCTGAATAGTTTGGTGTGCTTTCCTGTTCATCCCACTTTACTCCAATACCTCTAAATAAAAAGCAGTACAACCAATTGTTCAGAAGCCACCTAATAGTCCCCCTGTGCGTGATTCTGCTTCACAAAATAAAATCTCAATAAAATGCATTTAAGTTTGTGATTGTAAAGTTGGAAAAGTTAAAGGGCTGGGAATACTTTTGTAAATCATTATGAAACCACTGGATAAGGTATGATAACATACTTTTCACAGCAGATACACTTCCTTTACTCTTGTTTGCATCATTATTTTCAGTTTCCTCCCCACATTAATTTCCCCCCCTTTGCAAATATCACCAGAAACCCTTTTCAGTGTGTCTCTGGTCAGAGACGCCACTGTCGAGGGAAACACTGGCAGCTACTGTGAACAGACAGGCATGAGTCGCGCTGGCAGCCCAATATAGCCACTCAGGATGGCACACGCAAGAAGAAATACCTGACTGCTCGTGTAACTAACTTAAGGCATAGTGTTTCAGAGGAAGGACTGAAGGAGAGAAAACAAAGCTGCTGACTGGTTACAGCTGTTCCTCATGATGGCTGATCAAAGGCAAGCTGATAGATGAAAATCCCCTGCAACTCAAACAGCACTGATTATCAGGAGAACGATACATCTTACATACTTTCCAAAGGAAATTATATGCATTAGCTCTTGGATCACATTGGTATAATAGCTTTTGAGTGTACACTCTAAGGAAAAAGAAAAAAAAAAGCTATTTTAAACTGCTGGGGATCAGAGCCAAATCTTTGATTGAAGTTGGGTAAAATTTAAATGTAAAGTCATTTAAACTAATGAGAAAGTTTGAAGAAAAAAAAAAGTTACAAATATGGTTGAAATTAAAACAACAGAACTTTTATTCAACATCACATGTTTCTGCATTCAACTTGTCAAATTGTAATTTGGTGATTTCTAAATGCATCTGGCTGCAGTGGATTTTAGTAAATTGTATTGGAGAAAAGAGCTCTGAATAGAAAACTGTACAGTAAGCTTAGCAAATTTCTTTTTGTAAGTATTTGAAAAACATGTCAAATTAAACTAGGATTTAATTTGTGCTTGTTTGTCCCATAAAATCTCATTAAAATGTTCGGAACTTGAAGAAGTTCAGAAAGAAACTGAAAAGAGTCACAAGACGCCAGACAGAGGCTGGATGTTTCATTTATCTTAAGAAACAAACCAATAACTCTTACAAAATTCAAAAGATCAAGTCATTTTACTTGTCTCGAACATTTTATCATTTATGTTGACTTAGCTTAAAACCCCCAATAGTTTTTTATATCAAGAGTACTGCCTGCTGGAGCACAATATTTTCTTGAATTAGAAAATGAAATAAGAGGAAGACAAAAGACATACCAAAAGACTTAGCTAAATTTTGCACAAAGTACCATTTATTGTGAACAGAAACATTTCAGATGCTCAAACCCGGAAAAAAATAAAAATAAAAAGTGGTTGAAGTTTTAAAAGCAGCCCTTGCAGCACAAACCGCAATGAAAGTTTAAACAAGGTTTTTGTGCTGCTATTGAACGGCAACCCTTGAAGGTCAAATGACCTTGGTTTGTTGCAACATCTCTTTCTTTCTAAACCCACGTCCATCTGCCTCGGGGTTTGGCTCCAGCTGAGGCTCAGAGGGGACACAGCAGCAGCAGCAGCAGCAGCTCAGAGGGGGGGAAACCAAAGTGGAGGAGGTCTATCTTTCAGCAGTGATGGGAAGTGATGTGAACTATGCTGAGGTAAACAACCTGAGAGGACTACACTGATTGAAAAAAGCTGATTTTGGAGAAGAAGAGCAAATGCAGAAAGAATAATAAAACAGGTCGACTGTAAGTGAAATAGAGTGGAACCATCTCAGAGCCAGTCGGCTGTCTCTGCAGAGTAAATAATTGACATGAATGAACAGGCAGTCAAACCATTACAGACAGACAACTGGCAAACGCCGAAGTACTGACCTGCAGCTGTTTCCTCCACACTTCTTCTTCCACACACTGCAGGATCTAATTGTGTTGCTGATTCCCTCAGACAATGCAATCTGAAGAAGAAAACGCCTTATCTCTAAGGAGTTCTCTGTACCTTATGCAAATGTTCAAAGGGAGAAGTTTGCAACTTTCCCACACAAAATCAGTCAGAATCATTGCACTCAGATGTGCCCTCATGACCGAGGGTCTTATCACAGAAAGAGGTGGACCGTGATTACTTGTGCAGAACGTCACCAAGATGTCAGTCCTGATCAATGAGCCACTATCGCGTCTATTTGCTTGGCAATTTGTCTCTCTGTCTGTGTGGTCACAGCTCCGGATCCAACAAAAACCACTGTGCTTATTAGGAGTTCTAACTGAAAAAATAAAATTAAATTTAGCAGGTGTTTGAAGATGTAATCTTTTTCTATGTGTAAACTAGAGGAAAACTAAGTGACAGCTCTGGAGCAAAAACTCGATTTTAGGAACAAATTAACTGCAAACAGTTAATTTAAACAAAAGTCTGCTTACCTTTGACTGTAGTGCAGCTAAATAATGCGGCAAAATAATAAAACACCCTCCATTTAGTGTTTTGTTCTTAAATGTTAAACTTATGCAAGTGAGTCCTTCACACGAAAGCAGCTGCAGAAAGTTGACACTTGTTGCCACCTAGTGATGAAATGTAAATCAGCAGAATCTCCTCCAACACTGCAGGTCAGATGGTAATGACGCATGAAATTTTAAAACAAGCAGCAGGATCAGTGAGCTTAGGAGAAATATCATCTGGAGAAAAGAGCAACGTTTGAAGCAACATGATAAATCTTATAAAAATAAGCTGTTTAATGGTCTAACTTAGGTAGAAATTAATAGCAGGGCTCGTTTTTTGCGAGGAATCTTGTTGCAGTGCTTCATCCACATTGTGTTTCCAATAAACATCCTTCATTGGCCATCTAAAATTAAAGTACATTGCAAAAATAAATATACTTCCTAATTTTTTTTAATGTGATCAACAAAAATATGGCCACAGTAAAAAAGTAACACAAGTAAATGTGGAATCAATTCTCCAAGTCATTTTTTTTCATTGCATGTGCGGATGAAGGTCAGACTTTTTGGAAATGTCTTCAGATACTAAATGTTTACTAATGCTAACATCTGAAACATTCACAGAGCAGTTGGAATGATACTGAGATTAAAGCACACACGCACTTGACTTTGTTTACATGTAGTATGGTAGATTAGTCTGAATTCACACAAACACAAAATGTTTTTAAGGGGTTGTAAACAAAGAAATTCAAAGCAATCCCTCATTTTCCATTCCACATCACTATTAGTTCCACTTTGTGTTATTTTGCTCATGAAGTCCCATAAAATACAATTTACATTCTTTTTGGTAATTGACAAAAATATGAACATATTGAGGTTATATTTTAGTGAGTCACTGCACTTCAACCTGCTTTGAATAATGCTTTGTATTCAAACCTCTTTACAAAAGATGCACCGGAGATACATTTCTTTATTGATAGCACATTATACAGTAACCATCGCCCTCTTTTTTAAAGACATTTTTCTGGTTAAACTCTGATCTAATTCATTTAGTCAAATATTGCAAAAATACCCACAGAAAAGTTCATCAGTCACTTGATCTACTCTGGTCTGTTCTGATATCACATATAGCTGAACCAGTATTTTTGTATTTAAATCACAGACTGCCTTCCAGTAACAATCTGCTTTGACAAAAAAAAAATATATAAAAATAAGACTTTACATGATCACTTAGCATTTTAGTTAATTCCAGAAAGATGCTGTGTAACTTTAACATGAGAAATAAATAACTCATATTAGAAAGAAGTGAAAAGACAAGGCAGCCAAATGATAGACTTTAATATTACTGCCTCCAATATGTAGTTGGTGTGAAACAGTATTTAAAAAAAAGGCCCCGATATGTTAGTTATTTCTGATGATACACTGATAAAACATCTCAACACAAAACCTCCAGGGGAAAAAATTACAGTAGTTTTTATTAACCAACAGGAGTGATACTGTATTTTCTTTACTTGTGATTTTTTTTTTTACTGGTAACCGTTTAGGGATTTGAACAGAAATGCTTGGACGTCCCGTTTTTCATATTGTACAATCTGCTCGGCTCCATACCCATGATTCCACACCGCTGAAGCAGTGTCGACAGAGATGCATTAGATGTCTGTAGTGAGCTGTCCTTTGCTCTGGATGATCCTCATGATGGATTGGACCACCTCGGATGTGGTGCCCTGACCCCCCAGATCCGCTGTCTGCAACTGCAACCGCATGAGCACAATGTAAGCAAATATCTAAGATCCCATTAAAACAAAAACGTATATGATTCTTGGAGATTTAAATAATTGTAGGCTTTTTTAATTGAGGATATGAACTGTTATGCAAAGGGAGCTCATATAACTGAGGATTTATAAAGAATAAAACTTCTTTTCATAAGAAAAGATGAAAACTTTACATCACATTGAAAGCATGCTCAGCTTTAGTGGACTCACCCTAGTTTCATTCATTGTGGTGAGTACTGCATTCCTTATCAAGTTGGCATAGGCATAAAGCCTGGAGAAACAGCAGAAAGTGTTCTTAGCTTTATGTACTGGTAATGCTATATCTTTTATCTATACAAGTAGAACGTACTTGAGGTGGTCCAGCATCATGCAACTAGCCAGCAGCATAGCAGTGGGGTTAGCAATGTTTTTCCCTGCAACACTTTTCCCTGTGTTCCTTGTAGCCTGAGATCCACAACAGAGAGAGAAAGAAAGAGAAATTAACCTCTTAATAAAAAAATAAAAATAAATAAATCACACAACATTTACATATTTTTAAAGTGACAGACATAACTATGCTGCTAATTTACAGTCACTTACCGTTTCAAACACGGCATAGTCTCGACCATAATTAGCGCCAGGCACAAGGCCAGGCCCTCCCACCAGGCCGGCGCACACGTTGCTGACAACGTTCCCATACAGATTAGGCATCACCATCACGTCAAACTGTTGGGGTTTGGACACAAGCTGGAAATGCAGAAGAAATCACAGTAAGAAAAAATATATACTTTTTTTTTTTTTTTTAAACTTCCACACTAAATCCAGACTCATTAAGATTTCCACCTGCATGGTGGTGTTATCCACGATCATGCTGTCGAAAGTGATGTCGGGGTATCCAGAGGCCACTTCCCTGCAGCACTGCAGAAACAAGCCGTCTGCAAGCTTCCTGTTGTGATTAACAAATCAATGGATATTCCAAAAATAAAAAAATAAAAAATAATAATAATGAAGGGTTGGACTATTTGGAGTTGAAGTCACTCACATGATATTGGCTTTATGCACTGCAGTGACCCTGCGACGACCTTTCTCCCGAGCCAGTTGAAACGCATACTCAGCAATCCGGAGGGAATTGTTCCTGGTGATGATCTTCAGACTCTCCACTACCCCCGATACACTCTAAGACAAAAAAACTGATAAATTATCTTACAAATAACCACTACAGTTCTAATAATGTGTTCAAATGACACCTTAAAAATAAGATGGTGATCTGAGGAAATTAATACAGCTCAGGGTTTCCCCCAGTGTAATATAAGCCTGGTGGCCTGCCATGCTTTACTAGCCCCCTGCCAGGCTAAGCATTGCTTGTTTTTAGGATAATAATAATAATAATAATAATAATAATAGCTTAATTTTTTATTTAGTTTTTTTAAATCAAACCAGATTGCAAGCTTCTCTGCTGCTCTGAGCGTTTCACTGGCAGAGCATATTTATTCCTAAAATATAGGTTTACAGAAGACAGGTTTATACTTCATGCATTTAATACTGCTGACTCGACAATGTGCTCTATGCATGTGCCGACATGCTGAAGATTTCTGGGAAATATTCATAATCATCTTCTGATGTCAATACTACTTTATAGTGAAAAGATTTTCCCTGAGGTAAAGTCTAGTTTACTATGTTGATATATCAACATAGTAAAGTTGAGACATCAACTTTACTATGTTGATGTCTCAACAAACTTGTGTCATAGCAAACACCTCGCCTCTTTTTAAACCTTCAAAACATGTTAAAGGTCTTTAATAACAGAACTCATGCATTACACCAATTAAATCAACCAGACTGACAACACTGCATTTATTATCAGCAATAGTGCCGAGTAGAAAAGGGGAAAGAAGTTGCATTCATAAAGAACCTAGAAACATTAACATGCTCAGACAAAGAGAACACATTTAATTGAAAGTGGGGGAAAAAAATCATGGAAGCTAAATGGAAACGGGACTTTAGATTGAGACGGTGGTAATCCACCGTCCTCTTTAACTCTGAAAAATAATTTTTCCCACTTATTTCCAAGCAGAAATATTCGTATGTGTGATAAAAAGCCTTTCGTGTTGCTACTGTAACGTGATGAACCTTTCAGCTCTCCAATTTCCTTCCTCTCTCTATATTCTGAACTCTGATACTAATTCAAGTGGATATTTCTTCCTGTTCATAGGAAGTGGTGCACCAGGGTTGCTAACAGTGGGGGATTGAACAGACTGAACCTTAAACTTGATCTGGCTGAAACAACAAATTAAATAAATAAAAATAAAACCATGAAAAAAAATGGAGTAGAGAGAAATCAAGAATAATTTAACTCACAGTAGATTCTCCAAGCAAAAATCCAACACTGTTTTGTTCAACATATTACTGTCACTGATAAAGATTCTTTCATTACATGCGAAGTAATACAGAGGGTTCATCTTCTCATCACACCTAAATTAGATTTGACTAACAAACCTAATCTACTGCTTACTGAGAGACCTGCACCAGTTTAGACAGTTTAATGAAGTCAGTATTGATTCATGTCAGCAGCTAAGTTGAGCAAGCCGCTTCTGTATTTTTAAGCTTACATAAATGGCAGCGTTTACGTAAAAAAAGAAACCCTATAAACAGTGGGAGGAAAAGTAAAAGTCCAACAAAGCAACAGCAGCAGAGCACTGATTTATTTTTCCCAGCCTGACCTCGTGCTCCAGACTGCTGTATTCTCCTTCTGTGTTCTCCCTGATGATCATGATGTCGATGTTCCTGTGCCGAGTTTGGACTCCAGGGAGGGACTGGCAGTGCATCACGTTGGCATACAGATCCAAGCTTGTGCTGTTGAAGGAGAAAAATGATCGACCAAGTGCACACAGGGGACCAAATTAAGTTAGAAAGGTGAAACATCTGACAAAACAGGGCATTTATCAAGGGAGCTAAATATTTCATCTACACCTACCGTAGGAGATTATTTCTGGATTTCACAGATGGCGGCATGGTATGTTTGGTCTCTATGTTACCTAACAGGAGGGTTAGGCAATTCTGAAGTTAGACTGCAGTAATGTGGCGTTATGATGAGTAACATGTTACCCCCCTGCCCCTCACATTTTTATGGTCTGAATGTTGCCAAAAGAAGCAGTTTAGCTTACCTTTAAGAGCAACTCCATTTCGGCGGATGGCGGTAATGGCATTATCGATATCGTCCTCGGCCTCCAGTGCAGAGTTGACATGCACAACCTCAAAGTCCACAGGCACACAGCTGAACCTACAAACATGATTACCAGTGATGAAGGGAGTCGTCATCTTCGTACAGTAGAGTCTAATCAGACTATAGCTCTGAGGGAACTAACCTGAAAACCTCTCTAACATGACTCAGAAGCTCTGGACCGATTCCATCCCCGGGTATCAGGGTCACAGTGTGTCGACCTCCATACTTTGCAGGAGGGGGCTGCAATACCACCATGAAACCCCATATTAACTATTTTAACATAACAGGAACCCTGTTATTTTGCTAACTTGAATTAATAGGCTACAAATGAGTTGAAAGGCTGTGCACTTTAATATTACACTTGGTAATTTAGTTAATCGATAAAAATGAAGCAAACATTTATAAATACCAAACATGTTTAAATTGTTAAATCATTTCCAAAGTGCTGTAATTTAACTTTTAATTTAAAATACAGTTGAGTCTTAAGTATTAAATGTTGATTCTATTGGACAGGATGAAGAGCATCTGTCAACATCAACTTTCAAGTATAAAAGTACATTCTCAATTGGATTTAGGTCTGGACTTTGACTAGGACATTTTAAGGTAAATATATTTTGATCTAAACATTCCATCGTACCTCTAAGAGTATATTGACTTAGGAAAAAGGAGTCATACCTTCATTTCTAGTCAATTTGTTTGTTGTAATTAACTGTTTGTTGTAATTAACAGTTCCTCAAACTCAGCTTACCCAAAATGTTGTAGCATTCAAACCAAAACTAAACATTTGAGCATGTCAGTCCCATCTCTTAAAAGCTCTTCACTGGATTCTAGTTAAACAGAGAGTAGATTTTAAAATACTCCTGATTGTTTTTACAGCCTTAAATGGCCTGGCCTCTCCCTGTGTCTCTTCAGGTCTACTAGTTACACCCAGAATCAAACTTTGATCAGATCTTAGTTCTTTTAGTCATTAAGTGGTGTCCTCTGAAATTCTCTCTCACAAGGTCTCGGATCCCAGTTTCTAAAGTGTTTAACTTTGACAATAATGCATTTGGTTATTGAACATTTTATTCTGGTGAATTAACTATTTTCAGTTCATTTATTTTTCTGTTTTTAATGAGATCTTAATTTTGTCTGCCGTTTAAAATCTCTATGCATTTGTTTTTAATTAGTTTGAATTTTTATTTTTACATGTTCTTCCTAGCTCACAGAGTCTAAGATTGTTGTATGAAATATGCTTTGTAAATAAATTTGACCTGACCTAATTATGCTTATGGTTGTTGTCCTACAGGTTTGTGATAACCACTTAAACCAGATTTCTTATGTCTTTATGTCAAGAACACATTTATTTTTGTCACTTTTACAAAAAGGTCAGGAGTGCGTGGTAATCCTGAAGTGAATGACGACAGAATTACACTAGGCCTCTTGCCTGCTTCTGTGATTAATGCCGTCCTTGTCTTGCCAATCAGCTTAAGTGAATGATTTTTCTTCAGCTGATCAGATTGGAAGTGAAGAACGACAGAGCAAATTTCAGGACAATCCTGAAAGAAGACTTGTCGGCTGCTAACGACATGAGACTCGGGGGAGGTTTATGTTCCAGCAGGACAGCAACCATAAACATAAAGAAAGTTTTATAAAAACTTGTGAAAAATTTATGAAATGCATTAAGGTATTTTATCTAGCTCAAAAAGATCAATTTACTACTGCTCACTATCGTGAACTGAGAACTTCAAGCAATCCTGACAAGTAAGTCAGCTGTGATGCACCAGTGAACTAAAACAACATAAAGGTAGCAATTGTTTACAATAAGATACAAAGGAAAAAACAGAGATTTTTTTAAACCGTTAATGTCGGTGTAAAGTAATTTAATATCAATCTAGCACAACTGGAATAGCTATTAGAATAGTTGTGAATAATTTTTGAATATAAGTGCACATTTACTGAATTACTTGAACACCTTATGTGATACAAACTGATCATCTTCCATTTATTGCAAATGTTCTTAAATATACAGTACAGTTGCATGAAGAATGGAGAGACACCATTCTTCATGCTCCCATTCCCCCCCAAAGAGCACCACACATGCAATAAAACAAACAAAATTATGAGAACAATTTTATACACTGAGCAATTTAGAATCTGACTAAAAATTAAGGAATAAAAATATTATCCAGATTTATGGATCAAAGTATGTGGCCAACATGCAAGCACCTAGTAGATGTGTTTATAAACCAAGTGATGGACAGTTTCAATTTAATGCATTTAATGTATAGGAACAAAATGCCTTTGTGATTATTCAGTGTGACTGGCTAGAAAAATCAGATGATCCCAGTCTCAGACTGATAAATTGATGCATTCCTTCCAACAAACAAACAAAAGTCCAGTCATGCACTAAAACCCAAAGCACGCTAAATCAAAAGTCAGCTACTTACAATGTTGTCGCTCTGTTGATAAAGAAGAAAGGTAAGAAGGGAGAACAATTATCAGTTTGATTACAACGTACAAGAACAAATTAAAATCCAAAAATGTGAGAAATGAACCGAGGACATTTTTTGACACTCCCATGATCCCACAGAAAGTGAAAATGCAGTATGGTTTACTGACAGAAATCAGAGCCGTATTGACCGCAGTGAAGTTAGTTTCAAGTTGGATATTCGATATTCGAGCTCCGGGGAGTAAGCGGCGTTTAGCACTTATGACACTTAATAGACTGTACACAAAGTTTAGTTTTAGTAAACCGTAGCATTACTGTCGCTTGTTTTTCTCTAACAATTTTCTTCCCATCCCAGACAATCACCTCACTTTTCAAAGAGCAGTTGTGCAGAGCCTGGAACAAAAGGATCAATTATAATTATTTCAAAGTGATTTTGAATCAATAGGTCACATGACCTGGAAGCTATTGAAGAAAACCACTCAATTTTGGCAAAAAAAATTCTTTAAAAATTGAAAATGATTTAAAATGGAAAACAAATGTCTGTGCCTCATCTATAGGGACTATTATAATTATTTCAAAGTGATTTTGAGTCAATAGGTCACATGACCTGGAAGCTATTGAAGAAAAACCCTNATATTATTTAATATTAAAATTATTGAAAATGTTGTATACGACTTTAAAATTTTATAGATCCTATTTTGGCTCATGTAAAAGCATGAATTAGCACTGACAATTAGTTAGTTGGTTACAGTTCAAGGCATTTATTAACATTTCTTTGACAGGAATATTTGGTTCGGTAATTTGTTGATAGTCCCTAAGTGAACCTTCGGGCGCTGCGGCCGGGAGCGGTGGAGAACCGCTGGCCGACATTAGCGTTCATAAATCGGATCAACCTTGAGCTAAACGCCGCTTACTCCCCGGAGCTCGAATATCGAATATCCAACTTGAAACTAACTTCACTGCGGTCCTCATGACATGCAAAGCCAGAAAGGATATACTCAAAAGCAGTGACGTGCAATGCTGCTGAGGCACTGACTTAATCATGATCAGATATACAAATGTAGACCACCTGCATAAGGAAATTTCGCGTATGCGGACAACGCTGGAGGGAAAAAAGGCAATTCAACTACCCTAAAAAAAACACTTTAATATTTCCCACACAAACAGCAGAACATTCAGTCTGTTGCAGTAGTTTGGTTTTAGGCTTAATGTTTATTTTGCGATTATTAATAAGTGGCTGCTGTTGTAAGAGGAGACAACTATAAATACTGTATGGCTAGCTCGCTGGTACTGTCTCTTACTCTGCAGTAATGGAGTCACAATGTCTGGGATCATGAGCGCCCCCTGCCATGAGGCAGGAGAACTGCCTGCCTCGCCTCCAATCTGTTCTCTGCCGTTTCTGATCGCTCCTCAGCACACGAAACACGTTACACACACAGTTGGTGACAGAAAACACTGTACATTATATACATGAGCTACATTATGGAAAATCAGTTCATATATTAAATGTTTTTTAGCCATTTTACTGACGACGCATAGAGAGGAGGAGCCAGTGCAGTTAGAGAGGTTGATGCTCTCCGAGCATTTGAATGGGAAAATGCGAAACTTCAGCGATTTTGAAGAAAAAATAATCAAAATTAGTTGAGCTAAATAAAAAAAATAAATACTTTACAGTACAAATCACAGGGTGAAAATAGCCATATAAATTATGTTATCATATTTTTCCATTATGGCCGGTGAGGCCTCCCTTGACAGCACATCACAGCTCAAAAGGACTCACAGCTGTAATTGCACCATAATATGATTCTACCAAGTACCAGGAGGGCTGAATACAAATGCAGGTCACACTTTCAGATTTTTATTTGCATAAAATTGAAAATTATTTATGATTTTCTTTCTAATTTGTAACTATGCACTACTTTCTCTTAGTCAGTCACCTCAAATCCTGATAAAATGCACTTTATGTTGGTGTGGCAAAGTGACAAAATTAGAAAATATAAATACTTAGCTATACATGTTTAAAGTGTCTTGGATAAATATTTAAATGAAAAGTTAAGCTTTGAGTGCTGTAACATCTACAGTTCTTTTCAGAAGTGGGTAATAACTAGCTACATTTTGAATCGCTAACTTGAGTAAAATGTCTGGATACTCACTGTGACGTACTTCACTGAATGAAGGGTAAATGCATTTTAACTTAAAAAGCACCAGACAGTCTCACAAATCTAGTTTATGTTAAAGTGAGACTTCTTCTTCGTCTCACTGTGCACAGGATTTGTTATTTTAATGCTATTTCTATTTGCTGAGCTTGTTGTGCCTTTTGGAGGTAATTTATTTATATTATACTTTTCATTTCAATATTTAAAATACTAGAAGTTACACAAAACTATATGTTTTGTCTATCTGATGACATCATAAGATATTCTGATCAGTTACTCAGTACTTAAGTTAAAAGCCTTTATATGGAATATTTTTTTAACACGAGTAATTCCTTAGGTGGCTACTTTTCATTTTTATATTAGTAAAACTATGTTGAAGTTGCAGAGGACGATTAGAGCCACAGAGAAAAAAAAGGCATTCTGGCTTTAATTTTAGAATTCAGATTTTGTTCCTTTTTCTAAAAATTCCAGAAGTGAGAATTGTGAAATTAAAGTGACTTTAATCTTAAAGTTCTGACTTTTTCTAAACAAAAAAAAGAAGAAGAAGAAAAAACCGAATACAAACAGAAAGACCCTAATTTGTTTGAAGTAGTGCTACTCCTTCTTGAGTTCAATTTAGGGCATTCAACCCACCTTTAATGGACCATTCGTATAATGTTCCTCCCAGTCACTAGGGGGCGCGTGTTCGCTGTGAATAAATGTCATTCTGAGTTGACGAGGGCCGCCCAGCCATGTTGAGGAGTCTGTCAAGCAAACTGCAGCCCGCCATTGTGTAGAAACCAGGCTCTGTAGAAAGATAAGAGTGCTTGCCTGAAACTCCTTCATAGCCGGACAAATTGTACACCCCGCCGCTGTTAATTAGGAGAGAATACAGTTACACAGGCCTTGGGGGGGAAAGACATGTCAGCCAGCAGCCTTCTTGAACAGGTAAAAAGAGGTATTTTCTGAACGTTTGCGAGGGCCAAATTTGTCAGCATCGCGACGGCTAGCGCAGGTAGCTTAGCTTCGAGGCAGCGGCTGTGGCTCAGTAGTGCAGTAGGCCTGACCACCTGCAAAACAAACTGACTGGTGAAAATACATCTCTTCATCTATTTTTTCCCCTTCCTCTCTTCTCATAAATCAAACCTTCATGAATCACCTGGACCCAATCCAGAGACCGAAAGGCCAAGCTAATAAAGGTAAGAGCTACTCACTGACTGGGGTTGTGAATACGGATCTCCTTACGTGCCGTGCGCTCTGAAAATCTTGCGTTCGTGAGTGCTGTTAGCTTGTTGCTGGTAAAAGGCCCCTCTATGTCTATCACAAACTAGTTGTACGCATATTTTAGGTTTAAATATAAAAGACGCAACGTTGGTTTATCTAAAACCAGTTCCGGAGCGTTTACGGTACAAGTTTTAAAAGGGTCCCCACAGATAGCGTTGACTTGCTAATGTTAATAGCAAAATGATTCACGTCGGCGTCGTTTTCCTGGTTAGACTGGACGCTTTTCTGACCAAAGAACTGAACAAAGACAACGTTTTACCACTCAGTCTGACTCTACAGCACACACTAAACGGCATTTTAGCTGTGTTTAATCTACAGGTGCCTTTCTCTATGGTTAATGTTGGCCAAGACCGTCAAGTTGAAAGGACTCGTCGCTTGGTAGCGTGCTAATGTTAGCATATTGCTATGTTCACCCGAAACGACACGTCTCTACACATGCTTTACCACCACTTTACCGCTAACGCTATAAGTCTACATTTAAATTAATTTTAACCTGTTTCTTTAATTTCCCTTGCAGTTATCAATCTTTACTATGATACACAGTCTTTAGCGGGATCCCAGAAGAAATTTCAGCAAAATTTGCCATCAACATTTCCAGAAGAGTTGAATGTCAAAAAGGATTTCATTTAAAACCAACTTCAAATGGCACAAACGTATATGAAGGTTTAAAATGTTTAAATCCAAAATCCTCAAGCAATTATGTCCTCCCAAAACGACAATTTGCAACCCAAAATGTAATATCACAAAATGTGTGTAATTTTTATTTTTTATATAGTTATGAAATATGTTTTACGCATTCCATTAGTCTAAAGACAATTGAGGCTTTAATCTATCAACCGTTGTTGTTACTTTTAATAAATGTGCTGAAGTTGAGATTGTTTATGAAAAATTGTCAAACAAAATGTTCAAAAGTCCTGGATGTTATTTTGTCTGACCTATAAATTTATACATTTTGAAAGGAAAATTTACTTTCAAAGTCACAATAGACTTGTCATTTATCACATTAGCAGGATTTTGCTACTGATTTTAAGATTTTGTATTAGCTGTACTTTAAATCGTAGTTTTGTCGCAACATTGCGATTATAAAACATTGCTTGGATGGTTGCGATATTTGGCTGGATACTGTATATTAAATGTCCTTCATTCACACTGTGTGTAATGATATAATATTGGACCAGCTACATTTACTGTCATAGTTCCTAAGCCTCAAACAGGATCTACATGTTGAGTGACTGAGAATCTAAAGCCACCCATAGTGGTGGCAACATTGTGTAATGGTAAAGAAAGGGATGTGAAAAAATGTCAATATTGTTATCACAGTTTTCCAGCACTAGCATTGAAATTATATTTTTCTGATAATCTCAGCACCCTTAGACACTGTTTTTTTCCCCTCTGGTTGGAAATCAAAGATGCCAGATTAGTTGAATTTTGTTTTACTAGTACTTAAAAACTTTAGACTATATAGGGTTTTAAAAAATTAGCCTGCCTACAAACAAATTTGGCACACTTTCTTTGAATCAAAAGTCTTCCATTGTCTCCCTAGCAGGAAGAAAGTAGATAAGGAATAGCATTCTGAGTTTCCATTATCCTTAAAGACCCTAAAAAGTCACTTATGCAATTGCAAATCCAGTGATGGTTACAGAACTATCAGCCCAGATTCACCAATGCTAACGTAGCCAATAGCCAGCATTTAACAACTAACATTTCTTGTGTGTTAGATTTCACTTTATTGTAGTCTTACTCACATTTCTGTCTTTCATGGGTTTTTATATCATTTTGATCTTTTAACTGTAACAAAGTCCTCCTCTTCAGTACATCAAAACATCTTTTAACTTTTAACTTGCTCAGGCTGCTCCCTCCTCATCTGATAAGTTTAATCTTGCCTTATAACGGGCTATCATGATGATATAAATTGAAACTGTAACATTTCTTTATCGGATTCACAAACCTGTTTGTCCTTTTTCTGTTCAGTGCAAAACGGAGCTGTGACCCAAAAGGATACTTTGAATGACGATGAGTTTGAGCCTTACCTGAATACTCAGGCCAGACAGGTGAGCATTTGACCGATGTTTGAGAAGTTGATGAATCATGTTGACCACCATGACCGCATTTTCCTCATGCATCAATAAAAAACATGTCTTTATTCTTTTTTGACAATGATGGAAGTGGAGTTTGCAAATTAAATAATAATAAAAAAAGATTAAAAAAACAAACAAAAAAACCCCACTTACCTACAATGGGTTAAAATTTATAAAAATAATTTTGCATTTAAAAGAATTTGAAACTTGATTTACAAAAACTTGTCTCCAGTTGAATTCTGTTATCTGGGGCATCACTGATTGATTTTCATTCATTAAAAAAAAAAAAAAAAGTCATCCTACACCTTTTAATCTGTAGAGTGTCATTTATTTTGCTTTTCTAACAGGACACTGAAAGATTTTATATCTGAAAACCTTTAACAAGTATTTGGTTGTTGTTTTACCTGTCAGGAAATACCATGGAGTAAAGAGAGGTTTGTTTGCAACCTCTCTCTACTGGGAAGTTACAAAATAAGTGGGAGATGCTGAAGGCCTATTTGTGCTTAAATATTTGAGGAGATTGTGTTTTCATTATAATCCTGTTTAGTTGCCCTTTTGGTAATGCTTTTAGACTAGACTGATATTTTGGGATCAGAAGTCTTATCCAGTGTTGGCATAATTTGCTACTGTTTATCAATCCTCTTAAGTCAGAAGTTGTTTTTTTTTTATTTACAGAGTCCAGTTAGTGTGGAAGTATCTCCAAATGACTTCATAGTAAACTTTTGCATTTATACTGCAAAAATTGGCTGAAAAGTACGCTAGATTCTGGAAAAAATATGGAACTTTGACATCATAAATGTGCAGGAATAATATTGAGTGTTATTTGAAACACTATTAATACTGTGTCTGTTTCTGTTGTAGAGCAATGCCTATACGGCCATGTCGGACTCGTACATGCCCAGCTACTACAGTCCTTCCATTGGCTTTTCCTACTCCCTGAATGAGGCAGCGTGGTCCACTGGTGGGGACCCTCCTATGCCTTACCTGGCCTCCTATGGACAGCTGAGCAATGGCGAACCCCACTACCTCCCAGATGCAATGTTCGGCCAGCCCGGTCCCCTGGGGAGCAACCCGTTCCTGGGCCAGCATGGCTTCAACTTTTTCCCCAGCGGCATCGACTTCTCCGCATGGGGCAACAGCAGCTCTCAGGGACAGTCGGGGACACCGCAGAGCTCTGGCTACAGCAGCAGCTACGCCTATGCTCCCAGCTCGCTTGGGGGTGCCATGATTGATGGACAGTCTCCATTTGCACCTGCTGCCAACGAACCCCTGAACAAGGCACCTGGCATGAATAGCCTGGACCAGGGCATGGCGGGTCTTAAAATCGGTGGTGCTGCCCCTGGTGGGAATGGAGAAATGGCTCCGAAGGTGGTTGGCTCTGGGCTGCCTGGTGGGGGGCCCTTAGGCCCTGTATCTTCTGTTGGACCTCCCAGCATGCCTCCTGTCTCCATTGCCCCAGCCAAGCCGGCCTCCTGGGCCGACATCGCCAGCAAACCCGCCAAACCTCAACCCAAGCTTAAAACCAAGAGTGGCATGGCAGGTGCCAATTTGCCTCCTCCGCCCATTAAACACAACATGGACATTGGCACTTGGGACAACAAGGGCACCATGCCCAAAGCTGCCACCCCTCAGCAGGTCCCCTCTATTCCCAGCAACGGGCAGCCACCTAATCAGGCTTCTCCGCAGCCTGGAGCCACAGCTGCAGGGAACCCACAGATGCCTCTGAGCAATGGACAGCTGGTTCCACCTGTCTCCCAGCTGGGGCAGCATCATCTTCCACCTACTGGACAGCCAGGTATGGCTCAGATACCCCAGCCCCTCTCCCAGGGTCTGCCACCGCCAAACCACCAACAGCAGCAGCCTTCTCAACCAACTCGCTGGATCCCTCCGCGTAACCGGGCCAATGGGTTTGGAGACGCCGGTGGAAGCGGGTCAGGCCAGTCGCCTCCCTCCTCTTCCAGCGTCGGCGTGGTTCCCGGAGTCCCGTCCGAGCCTCACCCCGTTTTAGAAAAGCTGCGCATGGTTAACAACTACAACCCCAAGGACTTCGACTGGAACCTCAAGCAGGGCCGCGTGTTCATCATCAAGAGCTACTCCGAGGACGACATTCACCGCTCCATCAAGTACAACATTTGGTGCAGCACGGAGCACGGCAACAAACGGCTCGACGCCGCTTACCGCTCGTTGGCGGGCAAAGGGCCGCTTTATCTTCTGTTCAGCGTCAACGGTAGCGGGCACTTCTGCGGTGTAGCGGAGATGCGCTCACCGGTGGACTACAACACGTCTGCTGGCGTGTGGTCACAGGACAAGTGGAAGGGCCGCTTCGACGTGCGCTGGATCTTTGTTAAAGACGTTCCCAACAGTCAGCTGAGGCACATTCGGCTAGAGAACAACGAAAACAAACCGGTGACCAACTCTCGGGACACACAGGAGGTACCGCTGGACAAGGCCAGGCAGGTGTTAAAGATCATCGCTGGATATAAACACACCACTTCCATCTTCGATGACTTCTCTCACTATGAGAAGCGTCAGGAGGAGGAAGAGTGTGTGAAAAAGGTAAAACATTATTCCTAACATGATTGAAACATGTAATAAAACATCTGTTCAACTCTGAATGTCTTTAAATATTGCATTTTTCTGTCAAATTATACAGAATGAAAAGTTTATTACTACGAGTTTGATTTTTATTCTAAGTTTAACTATTTTCTCTGTAATGACTTGCTTATCCCTTCTGTTTATCACTAGAGCTGCACAATATTAAAAAAAACAGTGTTGTTATAGGTAAATGTAATGATTGTATCAATTACAAGAAATCCACTTTTTCTTTTTACTCATGACCTCTGACCTTTGGCAGATTACCATAATCTGTCAATTGTGGGAATCTACTACAGTGAATCATGTATCTATCCTTATTGGCATTCAAAGTGTATATTGATGACACTTGGTGTATATTAGTCTTCAACTACTGCTTTTCAGTGTTAATAAGCAAACACATGACAATATAGCAAAGAATTGTGCAGTTCTTAAATATTTTAGTCATAAGTCAAATTCTAAACTGGAAATACCCTGTGTGAATGACTTTTTTTTGAGTGGTTTTTTTTTCAGCTTAGCTGCCATATTGGTGGTGGTTTTTGTATGCAGGAAATACAGCTGGACAAAATATCGCAACATGAGTGTGTGCAATATGTTACAAAGGATTGTTTGGAGAGCAATAATTGTTGGTTAATATATTCCAAGTGTTATGAACTTGCATTTTACATACTAATGTAATATTTAGTTGGAGTCTCATGGCAGCAGATGCTCACACTGGACACAAATGACCTTGGCTAAAATGTTAAAGGCCACAGAGTAATGGAAGAAGAAAATAGGCATGCATTGCACCCATCTCCAAATATTTTAATATACCAATGTGTTCAGTAGCTACTTGCCATAACAGACATTTAGTAATATTTTTACACGTTTTCTGGTATAGTCCAGAAGCTTAGCTCCCTAATTTTAGTTGTAACCTTTAACTTTTGGCTTTACAATGTGCCGGATTAAACCATGAAACGGTGAAATACTATCTTTATTTTACCATTGTTGCACTTTATTCTTTACATGGTGGATTTAAAGCATGAGGAATAAAAGTATCAAGCATCAGATTTTGAATTCTTTCACAGGTTGGGGTGTTTGATAAAATCTAATATTTATTCCTTTCTTCCATGTGTTTGCACACAGAGCAATTTTACAGTTAAACTGTACATGTATGATTTTTGGAAACATACTTTTACAATCCATAATGCATTTTTTTTTCTTTGCTGTGTAGTTTTACATTTCTTGAATGCCATTTTGAACATTTAAATAAATGTTTAGAAATAGTTTATTTTCATAAATGTCAGAAAATATTAACTTCTTGCAATGGATTACTGCTCTAATTCTACTCTATATCTCTGAAGCACAACCTATATTCTTTTTACACTATCAAAGTTGTTTTTGATCTAAAATGTTTGGTTATAATTGAAGTCTATAGATGGAAACCAAATTTTTTATGTTGTGCTCAGTTTTCTGTGCTGTGTTTGACAGGTGGAGGTCCAAGGACCTGAGCCATATCCCAGCAACCCAAGCAACAGGAGTCATTACAGGCTTCAGGTAACTTTGCTTGAGCTCCGGAGTAATTTGATGCACACGTATTGTTGATTTATGCCCTGGTATGTTGACTTTTTAATAAAAATGTGTTTGCTTTTTTTATTCTACCTACATCGTCGGTTATTTGATACAGTGATATCCACTGTATACAATCTGCTTGTTTACATGCACCACATGTCCCCTTCTGTTATAATCCATTGGAAATAGAAGAAAAAATGTTTTATTGTACTTTATTTTGTAGTTATTGTTGTTTTTAATTGTTTTTCTTGCTGCTTTTATTTTCCAGGAGCGCCAAGGACGAGTCAAGTAACAGTTGGTGCTTTGGTCAAAGGACTGCAATGCCCCTTCCTAAAACCCTGTCCGCTCCAGTACATTATTACATTCAGATCTCTAAGAAATTCTAATAGGGGTGAAGATTTAACAAAGGACAAAAGGAAAAAAAAACTAAATGAAATGAAGACTTTGATTTCTTTTGACTTTAAAGACTTACTTCGAACTTGTAGTAAAAAGGAAACGATTATTCATAGGACTACAACTAAATGCATAGCATCCTTAGCTGAAATCTTTTTTTTTTTTTTTTTTGCCCTACCCCATTCCACTACATATGCTTTCTCCTTGTGTATGCTGCTTTTTCCTTTCCTTCTTTCTTCCTTTTTTTTGTTTTTTTTTTGTAACGCAAGGATCGGCATCCGTTTTTTTTATGGTCCAAGACTTGAGTCTGTAATTCTCACGCAAACCTTAATGATCAAAAATCCATACAGAAAGCAAATAGAAAATTTAGTGTCCCCCTCTGACCAAAAAAAAAAAAAAAAGAATGGGAAGATTTTCATCTTTAAAAGCAACCCTTACACCTGTCTGCAAATGATGCTGAGATCGTCAACCAAGAAACCCAGAGCAACTTCTTCCACAGTGGATTCCTCACCGACGGCTGGTGCCAATTATTCTCACTTCAGTTTCTGTTTGTACATGCTTGCCATGTTTTTGTTTGGGAGGACTACAGATGTTCATTTAAAACAAAAAAAAGAAAAGCCCTCTGTGTTTTCACATGTTGTCGGAGTGTGTAGGGGAAGTGGGGTGAGGAGGATCAAGGCAGGAAAACAAAGGAATGGGGTTAAATGTTTAAATTCAGAGAACATGTTAAGTTGATGAGCTTTTGCTCACTGTATAATTTTATGGGGAAAAAATGGGGCCGTCTGTTAACAGTCTTCATTAGACTTTATTTACGCCTTTTTTTTCTTTCTCTTGAAGAAGTTGAGTCATTGTTGCTATGGGCTGCTTTTTTTTTTCTTCCGTTTTCTTATGACTGATGCGAGTGGCCTTGCCCCCACTCTTTCTATTAATCAGTTCAAAAGTAATAAATGTGGTATATTCAGCAGAGTTGTGTGCATTCCTTATGTTCGACTTGAAAGTGGCTTCTTTATTCAGCTTGTTTTTACATGGTATTAATGTTTTTTTTTTGCTCTGTTATAATCAGCCTGCAAATGATGGAGGCTCTATTTTAACCCTGCTTTGCCTTTCCTACTGCTCCACCTTTCTGTGTCACCTTGTCCTCCACACTCCCCAATTCTTATTTCTGCTCAGCCAGACATTCATAATAAATCATTAATTCCAGCCATGCATTGCTCGGTGTCATTGTCAGTTTAGAGAAAAAGGAAACCTTGAGAACTACTGGCTTTTATTTGTGGCATAATAAAGATGCTCCACAAAGTTATGTTGGGTTTTGCTTCTCATTAGCTATTTGTACTTGCACTTATTCTCCTTTAAACCAGTAAAGTTTAAACTGATGTTTTCACAAGGGTTGAATTCCACCTCTGCATTGGTGCATGTCGGTTATTGGACTAAGTGTGTGTCAAACCAGAATTTATATAAATGGAATGCAGTTCTTGCAGACACACCTTTGTGTTCTTTAGGCATTCAAGTCAAATGTCTGCTGTGAAATTGTCCGGGTATATCCGTCAACTTCTCATAATTGTGTCTAGAATAATGCATCTCCTACCTGCATAAGGTAAATTGAAAATACATCCTAGAACTACGTATTTCGGATCGTTTCAGTTATTTTTTTGGCATGAAATGTGGTGACTCAGCTTGATTAAAAACCTTACATACACTCACTCATTGGTGGAAAATGACATTTTGTAAAATATGACACGAACAAGATTCCGTACTTATAAATATTTGATGAATCCACATTCCGCCATTTTCTGTCTTGGAAATGATTTCTGTAATAGTCGAAGAGGACGCAAGAGGGCGACACAGGACCGTTTACTCTGCTAAGTTCAGCCTGGTTCAGTTCTTCTTCCTTCCTGGACACGAGGCCTTGTGTTACGAGGTAAGCGATACTGTCTATAAAGTCTACTGGTGTGGAAATTTATCACATGTCATCTGATCAAAAATTGAGAAGAAACGAACTGAATTAGGCTTTTCAAGAATATTTGGTCCCGCTTTCGCAACGTTGGTGTGTAAATGAACAGCAGGCTGTATGACAGTTTTCATTTCGGATTTTCTAAATTAATGAACCAGTTTCATAAGGGATTTGTTTCTTAAGGGTCTCAGCGGTTTGTATAGGTTTTAAAAATAGAGATTTTAAAGTGAAATGGGTATTAAGTGCTATGATAATCACCATAATGTCTAGTTTGATATCCTCCAACATATTACATTTGGAAAAAACAAATTCAAAAAGGCATATATTGCGCGCTTTGACGCATTTTTCCCGTTTAAACAAGCAAAAATCTAATATTTGTACCGACGTAGGCCTGTTAGTAAAAAAATAAATTGGCTAACTTTGATATTCTTGCAGCCAGACTAGATTGAAGTAGGACTTCAGTGTATGACATAAACAATGGGTTTTTAGCCACCTCCAGCAGGAGCTCAGTGTTTCAGCAATTATGCATTTTTCAGGAAATTTGCTCCATATTAGTGAACCATAAAATGGAATGATGCTCCTCCTTGATGGTTCTGATTCTGAGAATGCAGAGTGGACTTGAACCAGAAGACCTGATTGGTCTGGAAGCTTGATAGAAAATTGAAAAACAAAAGCTCTAATGTATTCAGTGATTTATAAACTAACAAGAGTATTTTAAAATATATTTTCCATCAGCTTTTGGGCCTGATCAGTAGTTTTTAGCTGCAGTAGCTAACTCTACATTGTTCATGTTTTCATCCAAAGTTAACTTCAGCTTTGTGCTGAGCTGGAGAAAGTTATGGCACATCCATGCCTTGTTTCAAGCCTCTCTTCACTGCTTGAATGGGTTCAGACATTATGAGAAAGAGTTATGAATCACCTGCATACCTATGGTAGTTAATCTCATAATTACTTAATATAACGTGAGCTAGAAGAAGCACGTATGCTAAATAAGAGGCGTCTGAGGATGGAACCTTGGGGTACCCCACATGTCTGATGATTGAATGAGATCAGAGGCAATGACAGGAAAGTATAGGAGGAAAAACAGAATCTGTTTATTTTCTCCTACTAAATGTGTTTTTTAGTTGACTTGTACACTACGCATGTCGTGTTAAAGTTGTAAAAAAAAATATGTTTTTTTTAGTTATAGAATTTTTTTATCCTACAAAAATGTGATCTTTTTAACAAGGTTGTGCACATTCTGACATTCGCTGTATGCTTGTTCTGCCAGAAGTTTCACACTGATGGTTTTAGGCTTAATTTGCCTATACATCTGGATGACTCGGTTTAAAGGACGTTATAGGGATGATCCAATCAGGTTTTTTGCTGCCGATTCCGATACTGATCATCAATGAGGCCGATCTCTGCCGATCTCTGCCGATTGCCTGGAATGGTTGTTAATTTTTCGCTTTAGGTATAAATGATACTATGTTATCGGGCAAAATGGAAAAATGATCTGGCAATAAATTCACCTAATTTAGACATACAGTATCTGAAATCTTTTTTTTTTTAGTTACATGCTGCAGCTTTAAGCAGCTGTTCGCTGTGAGAGTTCACTGTCTGGTGGAGGTCGAGCGGCGCTACATCTGTGAAATATTACTACCAGTAGCGAGAAGCGGCAGAACCCAGCGTCTTAAACCGCTAGCTTGAAGACTTGAATTATTTTTCGGGTTATTTGTTTAGCTTTCTGACCGTGATGCTAATCCAGGTGAGTGTTGGTAGTTGTGCGCTGCTTTACCTGCTGTCTGGTCGCTCTGGATGTCCTTTTTTTCGTGCATTGAGCCTCGATGTAACCAAACTTTGCCAAGTGCTTGTTCTTTAAATGCCATATTTGATTCGTTGTGTTGATGCATTTTGACTTGCTTCACCACCGAGGTAATTTTTCGCCGCAACACACAAACGTCCCCATTCACTCTCAGTGATATAAATCGTTCTTATCACATTTATCGTAGGGGTGGGAAATATCGACTTCAAATTTTATCACGATATTTTGTAGTACTGCTGTGATAATGATAAACCTTACATGTGGCTGCACACAATATCTGCTTTGAATCACATTTTTAAATTAATGATATTAATCTACGCTCTGATTAAACAAACAGTGAAGAAAGTAGTAAAAATAATCTCTCTATAGGGACAGTTTTGGGAGTTTTAACATCAATAATAAAAATTTATTGCAACAACAATAAATCTAAATTCTTATTATGGCATGCATGATAAATGATAAACAATACAATAAATGCCCACCCCAAAATTTTCATTATCACAACAGTACAGCAAAATATCATGATAAAACTTTAAGTCCATGTCGCCCACTGCTAGGGATAACCCTCAGAAATCAGATTCAGCCTTATTAAAGGCAAGTTTATCGTGAATGAACGGCATCTAACAAAGTGACAACAGCCGATAAAAGAGCCACGGCTGGTGAGCGTTGAGTGTGTCGGGAGGGAGCGCCATGGCACGTGTCGTCTGTGTGTTGTGGTGGGGGGGAGGGTGTGTGTGCGAGGGTGTGTGTGCGAGGCAAGCGTGCCGCCCTCAAGGGGTTCTCCTGTGACCCTTATCTGCGTGTCTCTGGGGACGCCTTTCAGCCCCTCCTGGGATGCAAATGAGCAGCCATAAAGCAGGGGCGCATGGAGATGCCCCATACGGAGAGGGCGGCGGGGAAGAAAGAGAAAGTGGTGCTGGAGGTGGAGGAGGAAGAGGAAGAGGAGGAGGAGGAGGGTCAGCTCTGGAACATCCCACAGAGTGCATATTACGCTGAGAGCATGCTGGAGATGAAGCAGCAAACTAACAGACATGATGGGAGAGTTTGTGATGTTGTTTGAGATGGCATCCTCAACCTATGTTTTCTTTTCTTTAAATGGATTAAATCCATAAAAAAAAAAAAAATCATAATTATCATACAGCTATGATTGAAGATATAATTACTTATATATATTTTAAATCCTGACAAGATCGATCCAGAGAAAACATTTTCGACTCATGAGATCCTTTTGTGAGCGACACATAACACGGTTTGGGTTCATTTTGCACTGCAAGGTCATGGTTCTGCTTTATTTTCCCCTCATTATCATAAGGCATCCATCTCTTTCTTCCATTAGTGACGCTTCGCCATGTCGCCAACCCAACCTCTATTTACGTGACTAAATTAGATTGCCTCTGTCTTCTGCATTTTACTGGAAAAAAATTATCTCCAAATCAAAATGAGAAAATTAATCCTCTAAATATCATAATGTAATATGTATTAAAAGATAGATCGCACAATCTTTTTCTGAGAATATTATTATATCAATGCATTTTAAATAGTTGGAAGTTTCAGAATCATCTATTTTACGCTATTTATGTTTATTTTATTTTAGTATTAATTGTATATGGCGACCTCATGGCATATTCTTACCTCTTTTTACTTACATATATGTAAGAAAAAAAAGATGTCATGTTGGGAGATCATTTTTCTTGGCGGTGGGGGAGGGGCCGTCTGTATATGGTCACCTGCTCTCCAGCACCAGGGGTTCTGCAGTGTTTGATGTGTTCGGCATCCCCCTCCTCATGTCTCCTAATTGTATTGAGCATTGTGACAATGCATAATGTGCAGACAGGCAGAGGGACCTGAAAACAGTTGATGACCTCTGTCTCAACATATGTGGGACGCTCACCCCCTGCACACTTTAATTGTGAGGAGATGAATGCATTCGAATAGAAATGCGTAGATATAGACCTGCTATGTAGCTGTGGCATCTTTTTTAAAAAAAAACAAGACACGGCTTTTGCTCTTAAATAAATTTGTTAGTGACGTTTTTAGCTGCTGTTGTGTGTGATCTGAAAAAAAAAATCTGAATTATATATGTCAACTTATTGTAAATAATGAATTTTTACCAAGCAAATTTTTTTTTAATTTTTGTACCATCTGCATATTCTGCCTCCATCATCTGGGATGTAGGTCAGCTCACATCTTTGTTGCCTGCAGCGATTTGCAGCTTGAATCATTTGATATAGGGCTGTGATTTTCTTTTACTTAATACAATAATTTATGCTCATTATTAAAATTACTTGAGGCTTTGTTATTTTGGATTTTTTTTGTACTTTAACAAGAAATACTACAGATAGAAATTCAGTCCATAACACGACGACTTTATTGAAATGTTTCAAAGAAGGGAAAAACACAAGTGTGATGCTGAAAGTCAAAAATCCAAATGGATCATTTCAAGTGCAGATAAGCGTGTTGCAGCTGAAATCAAAGCTAAAGTTATAAACCAACTTACAGGAGGAGGACTTTGAGTATTTTACAAGACAAGTATACAGCAGGAGTTCGATTAATTGCTTTCTATAAGTTGGCAGTATTTTTTTTTATTTTTTACCTCACAAGGAAGTGTATTCTCACAAGAAAATACACAGACTTTGAAGTGTCCCACTGTCACCACATGGCAAATCCCCCCAGTGTGATCCCTATGTCCACTTGGCTGCAGGAGTAACACTGCATTGCTGCCTATGGCTCTGTTTGCTGGGACAATATGGAAACCAGTATGTTAACCGACCAGTGCCCAGTGGCTGGGGGTTTGTGTCCTAGAATATACATTTGCTCCTCTTCGATCTGTGCGTGCAGTCTCTGGCGTGTGTGGTTAATCTGGATTGTGAAGCTCGTTAATCTGTGCAGCCCTGTCCTGTCGCCTACACGCTGCAGGTGAGGGTCGACTGTGGCTTCTCTCTTGGCATTCACCGCGTGCCTTAATTGTATTGAAATTAAATCAAGGTCCACTGTGAACACAAAGAGCTCAAACCCAAACTTCCAAGCATTCGCAGCTAACGGTTCCATGTTCTCCTCTAATCTGTCATGTACCGCACGTTGAACTTCACTCCTTCTTTAGCTGCATTTTTTCTCCTCTTTTCTGTTGCAAAAGTGCAAAAATAATGTTGCCTCCGCTCAGCTGTACTTTCTCATTCCCTTTTCCTCACCTGTGATCTGTCCTCCCTGCAGGCTCAGATGCGGCTCTGCGGGTCTTTCACACGTCAGAGTGCCAGCCATGTTAATCCCACACAAATGTGCAGTCTGATTTTAAAAGAAGGTTTTCTGTGCAGATAGTACAGAAAAAGACACAAACACACACTACAAACGGTGGCTCGCACTGAATGGCACATGTACATGCACGCATGCAAATGTGGATGTGCAGCAACAAAATTTGAAGGGGGAGAGTAAAAAAAAAGTGTTGTCATCAAAGCAGGGTTCACAGCCTTCAGATGCTGTTTGGGTAAACAGAACAGAGAGACGAGAGCGGCAGAGCGAGCGAGCGAAGCTACCTTTGTTGCACTATAAAGAGAGCAGCTGCCCGGCTACCTGATCGCTACCATTCCTGCAGAACATCTTCCCCGAGAGCAAAACAAAGGAAGGATGCTCGTTTTTTTCACGAGGACACACCAACAACGCTCCGCAACATCCTGATGTGAGTAAAGCGCCGGACTCTACGTGTCGCCTGTTCTCTGGAGCTCGGTACGGCTTAACCAGACCAAACCGATCTTCATCCCAGTTGGTAAAGCTGTGTCGCTATCTCCCTCTCGCCCTCCCTCCTGCTCTCCATCTCTTTACTGTTCTCTCTCGCTCTGTACACTCTGCGCATGTATCTGTACAGACCAGAAAGCAGGACCTAAATATCAACACACACACGCACAAATCGATTTGCAAGCAGTAAAGTGTGATGGAAAGAGGGAAAAAATTTCAGAATTGAACCTTTTTATCATACAAATCACTCCAGGAAATCACTTTTCTAAAAAACTCTTCATCACTGCAATCAGTCTCTTTTCCATTTTACCCTACGCAATGCTACCACAAACAGAATCTTTCTTTTCTCTGATCGAATACGTCCTTCCTCTCTAAGGCTGGAAGCGAAAAACAGTAGAGAAGATGGAGAGTGTGTCCTCCTTCAGGTCCTCGCTCCCGGTCTTGTTGTTGTTTGTTGCCGCTGTAATTGTTGTGGCTGCGCTGCTCCATCTCCATCCTGTCTGGGTTCTTCTGTGTTGGGAAGACACAAGGGGTGGTGGGATAGCAAACAGGGGGGACTGAAGGGACGGGATGCAGGCAGGTGTCACGCATGCAGTCAAGGGGGAAAGGAGGAGAAGGTAGCAGGAGGAAGAAAAAAAAAACACGGACTCAGCTAAATTCTAGCCGTTCATCAGCTTTAGGAAAAATCCATTTGGATCTGCTCAAGACAAAACCAGAAACAACGGGAAAAAAAAGCCCACGATGTAGAATATACATATATAAGCCATGTAGGTATATATGTATGAGGATCCAAGGGAGAAGGAGGAGAATAGGGAAATAAGGGACGGATGGACGAGGAGGACAGGCGACTGGCTCACACGCAGACACAGTGCGCTGAGGAGAAGGCACGGGCTTCAATTTATGCTTTCTGGTCGACACCACCCCCCATCTCACATACATCCATACACACACACAAACACACATCTATCGAATGTCCCGCCCCTATCTGCCCCTGTCCCTATCCTGTCCCGTACTGGATGCATGGCCCAGCTGATCAGTGCACAGGGATTAGCCAACAGGGCCAGCTGGCAGGGATTACACAGGCAAAGTGGGGGGAGGTTTGCACTGGGCGGCGGGGTGGGGGGGTATCTGAGGGGTGAGGGTAGATCTAAAACTGGGGGATGTTGAGGGAGGGGGGGGGGGGGCTGGGGCAGTTCTCTTGTCTTGTCCTACACACACACACCTGCATATAAACACATGTTAGTGCACTCACACACTAGAAGCAGATGAACGGTTTGGAGCGACCGCAGCAGAACAGAAATGAGCTGCAAGAGTGACGTCTGTAAGCTGCGCATCGCATCCTCTCTTTCTGCTGCAAGCAACAACAATGCACCAAGCTGGTGAATGGATGTTAATGTGGAGGAGGCCGTGGGTCGGCGGGGTGGGGGGGTTCACGGCAGAGGGAAGGAACCCCATGAGAGAGTGGAGCAGGGCTGACAATGCGAGGCTTTGACCCTTGACTCCTTCCCCGCTCCATCATCCGCAGCAATCAGCTGATTCTGGTAAATGGGCAGCGGCCACCCCCCTCCCCTTTCTCTCCCTGTCAAACACACACGTGCACACCGACACGAGCCCCGCTAACGCTGCTGAATCTACCAGGGATGACCTTAGCTCTTTTTTTTTTCTTTTATATTACCAGCCCTTTTCCAGCTCCCGCTCCCTCCAGCGCACCACTGCTCTTTTCCGTCTCATGCCTCACTTCACCACTTAGCTCATCCCGGTATTCCCGCTGCTATAACCATTCCCGTTTTTTAAAAAGTGTCCACAGCTGTCGTATCCACACAGAAACAGGAGCATATTTTCATCTGGTCGTTGTTGAATCATATTGAATTAGATTTTCTCTCACTGTTTTTGTAAGGCTGTGAACCTCTTCCACATTACAGATGTATTTTATCTCCACTGGTGTGTAGAAGTACACAAATACTTTGGTCGAAATCAATAGGTCACACATTAAAAGCCTTTTAAGAGTAAAGCTGTTGCTGTTTTTTTGTTTGTTTGTTTTTTACAATAAACAATGTAACGTTTTGTTATGGCTGCTGATCTGATTTATTCATACAGCAGCATCACCGCTTCCTTTATTCAGTGTGGGTATTATTATTATCCTTCATTAATATACACTTATCAGAAAAAAAAATGGAAATAGTTAAACTGATCTTATTTCAGCCTCTGCAAAACAATGCAGACAAATCTTTAGAAATGTTCCTTAAACACATCAGAGATGAAGATTGACGTGACAATTTATGGAACATAGAAACCGTCTATGGTCTGTCACTATCTCCTCACAGTTTTATAGATTTGAAGCAATAAATCAGACATCTTTTGTTTATCTGTGTGCAAACAGTTTGAGCTTCCGTCTGAGCTTTTTATAAATACATATGCAAAAAAAATAAATTAATTGCACATACAGACCAGAGGAGCGGGCTCTTCAAAGTGTTTTTCTGTAGATTTAAAGTGACGCTTTATGTGGCCTCGAAGGCTAACATGTAGATGCAGTCATGGCTGCATCTACATGTTTTCCGCCTGAAATGCACGGACACATTGGAGCAAAACTCAAGTGTGAAACACCAGAGAGATCCTGTTTTTCTGTTTGTGAAGACAAGATGACTTTTTTTTTTCTTTAATTTGAAATACGTTTCTGTTAAAGATCATTCCTTAATTTTCCCTTTAATTGCATGCTATGATGTATAAGCGTAAATGATGCTTTTTCACAAAAAGTTGAACCTTGTCCACGTCAAAAACATGGCAGAACGAATATTTCTTACAGCGTTTTTTATGCCTTCGCACTTCATCCTTAATTTTTAAAGACGAGAGTAGCAAACGGGCGTGCAACCACTGCTAGCTGGCAGCTGCAAAGATCAGAAAGACTCGAGAAAATACTTTTTTCATCAGACAGAGAAACACGGGCAAAAAAGAGTCAAGCGATTATATAAAGAGACAAGCCAGGAGAGACAGACAGGCAGAAAGAGACAGACAGGCAGGCAGGCAGGCAGGCAGGGACAAATAGGCAGTGCTCGTCTCCCACTTTGGTAATCTGATGGGGAGATTAGCAAGCAGGCAGCATTTGGGTCGGATTATCGGGTCATTAGAAAAGACTGGTGCTCCAGAGCCTCTCTCATGTGTTAATGTGGCTTTACAGGTCCTGAGCGCAGTCTGTGCAGATTGCAGAGGATGTACATGACATCGTCTCTAAACATGCAAAGAGGGCCGCATCACCCTAACACCCCTCAGACCTGGTGTGTGTAACTGTATATCTATGACATTATATAAATGATTTTTTTTTTTGTTATATCTGACTTACTTGCAATTCTCATATTTATATAATAAAATGTTTTATATTAGTCGTCTCTAAATATCCGATTTAACTCATCCATAGAAATGTATCATTTTTAAATAGCCTCTAAATGTGCACTTGTAATTTATTTTTATATTGCATTTGAATTATTTTTTTTTCTAGACATTTTTTTTAATTTCTGATTAAAAATATATATTTACAGTTTTTAGATAAATTACAAGTGCAAGATTATTCCTTAATAAAAAGTGCAGTTTATCAGAAAAAATACATGGGATTGAAATGTTTTTTGTTTTTTTTTAATCATACATATGTGATGCTTAATGATATACTTGTTGTAGTTTATACAGAGTTTTTAAAATGTATTTCTTGTTGAAAATATATTTAGAAACCGCTTGTGTTTTGTTACATATTGGTCAGGGATCAATGTTGCTGCTGTTCTCTGTGTCAGTTGTGCTGATTGCGCAGCATCGTTGCAATGCTGCGAAATTGGTCTCAATTTCACAAGAACAGACAATGAAGCCTCTGATAAGTAAGCAGGCTTTATTTGTTGTGTGTGCGCGAGACTTCATGCCGAGCTTATTGCTCCAGCTTCACACCAGCCCAAACACAGATCTAATGAGCGTTAAGTGTTTGTAACTTTTCTTTCAGGATCGATCACTTTCTCCGTTAAAATCTGATCTCTGGTCCCGAAAACCTTTGCTGCTGCTGCTGCAGCATACACCCTGTCCCAGTTCCCCACCCCCCATTCCTCTTTTTGTCAAATAAATTGCTATGTGACCTACTTCCCATTTTGCACCATTTCGCTCGCATTCAGATATTATTGTTTGAACATGAGTGATTTGCTTTGGGGCATACGGTATCAAAGAGGGCACATTTTACGGTATACAAAATAAGGCATGCTTTACTGTAAGTGGTTATAAATTAAATGCATTGAATATTCCGAGTTTCATCTGTGGGTTGTTGCAGTGCTGCGGCCTCTTTTACCACTTTTTGTTTTTGAATTTTCTTGTGTGAATTGCAATTAAAATACATGGTTCACATATTTTCTGATTAACACATGAAGTAATTCTCAGAGCAGGGAGGATGTGTTTGTGATGGCCATGGTCAGAAACTAAGGTAAATCAATTTTGCAGCCTAGCTAAGCAGAAAGCACACTGGTAATTTTTAATAATAAGCATTGCTAATTTATTGAGGCACGTTGCATTTATAACCCAGTTAGATCTGCACCAGTTGGCATCCAGTGTCCTGCCTTGACTTGTGGTGCAATTTTTAAAAACCCACACTGATGCGAGGCTCCTGCATCCAAAATACAGTCGTGGAGTGCCGCAGTAACTTGATATTATTTTTGCACTCTTATTTTAGATTTTGTTTGTTTTTTGGGGGGGAATTTTATTTCTACCTGCATGTTTAATTTTAATTTTCAACTGAAAAAGTCAAATATTTCCATGTGTACAGCTGTGAGTCGCTGTGTGTGTCTGTTTGTGTGAGATCAAGGTTTCTTCCTGCAGAATCCCAGTGATGGAGCAATGGCACCAGAGACCTCGCTGACCCTGATTTATTGGGATCAGAATCCACATGACAGCAATTAATTTATGTCCATTAACCACATTGCTTGCTCTCTCCTTCTTACTCTCTGAGGATTTTTTTTGAGCAACCAGTTCGAACACTTTTCCCTTCTCTTCCTTGACTTTTCTTTTTTTTCCATCCTTCAGCGGGTGATCTCGCTTTTCGTCAGTCTCTCCTACGGGTCCACCTCTACATGCAATGATTGTTACGTAGCTGTATTTTTGTTCTTTTCACAGGAACACAACAGAATGAGGAACTTCTGATTTGAGATATTCTAACGGGTGTATCCACTCTGTAATTAAAATATAAAAAAAAACATACATGATGAAAAATGTGAATAACTTAAACACCGCTAAGCAAATTGACTAGAACTACACAAGGAATTGGATATTAACATTATAAGCTGTGCATCTTCTGATCATGCCACGACATTCTGCATTCTGTTTTATCATGAAAGCATCATTTCATTCAGGTTCTTATGCTCAAGGGCGTTTTTATTTTTCCCTTTACATTTAAGTTTCCTTATTCATCCTCACTGGCCTACATCTGCCGCCACTTCTGCAACTTTAATTCTTCTTTTCTACCAGTATCCGTCAGCCAAGTGTTTTTTTGTTTTTTTTTTGGCCTTTCAACTCAAGATGGGAGACTTTGCTTGAGGGGGAATTTGCCATTTACTTCCACAGACAAAGAAAAAAGAAAAGAAAAAGAAGGGAGCATTAGCACTTTGGCTCTTTATTTGTCTCCTTGCTTTGTGCATCTTTGCTTTTTCTTTCTCCACCTATTATAAAAGCCTTCCTCCAACTCAGGCCTTCACATCTTCACTCAGTCCTCCGGCTAGAACAGAAATCACTAAATGCATCGGGTAGCCTTGATCAGGAGCGAAGACGGAGGGATGAATTGTTTAGTTATTCTGTCCCGAACTTGAGTATAAAAAAAGTCTTTATGGATGCAGACTTTCTATGTTTCACTTTGTAGAAATGAATAGATTTCTTGTTTTATTTTAGCACATTTCTGCAGATGCCTAATTTCAGATTTATTCTAACGGAAGAGACGATCAGTAAAAAAAAATCCTGTGCAAGCATCTCATCGCTCGGGGACAGGTTCTCCCAGTGTCTGCTGAAGGATTGGCTGAGGACATGGTGCGGGAGGAAAAGTTGCAGTTGGCAGCATGCAGAAAGACACTGCAAAGGGAGTGGGGGTTTGGAATAAAGGATTTTAAACCAAAGCCTCTTTGGTAAAGCAGAGGAAGGGAGGTAGGGTGGAAAGAATGGGGCTGTGGGAGGAGGTGGATGGATACAGGATGACACAAGGTCCAGATTAACCCTAATCTCAGGTCTGCTGGTTTAGGTAAGGCCGGGAGACTGGAGGAGGCTGTGCCATGATGCCAGGTGGTCATGAGGAGGTTAAAGCTGGAAGAGGATGTGGGATCAGAGGGGGTGTTGCTAGGGAAGAAGAAGAGCAGGAAATAGAGTAAGGTTTTCGATATTTTTTGCTTTGAGCAAGCTTTTTTGCAGATTGAATTAAATAAAAGAAAGAAATTAACAGACAGAAACCAGAATGAGAGAAGCTGTTGTGGTCTGGGTTTGGAGTGGGGGGAGGTTATTTGGATACCAGCCCGGCGGGGGGCTGCGACAGAAGCGGCAGGGTGATTGGGTGGTTCGTACATGGTGACAGTGGCACATGCCCCGGTGCATGGGATTAGAGGGACAGTCGGTAATCTGCTGTTTAGGCTGTATGTAGGGCAAGAGTAGCTTAGCCCAGCCACTCTTAGCAAGGCTGGAGCGAGAGGGAGAGGAAGTGGTCCGGCATTATGGAGCAGCACTCAGCTCACTCAAATCGCCCATCAGGTCGTTTTTTTGGGGGGGGGTTTTCTGCTTTTATCCGCCACTAACTGTGTGGCTGCTTGTTTCACATACAGCAATGTGTAAAAGTTTTCACACACCCTGAACATTTTCACATTTTGTCACATCATAACCAAAAACCCGTAAAAATAAATTAGGCTTTTTATGTGATAGACCCACATAAAGGTAACAAGGAAAATGATGGATGGGTTCACATTTTTTTAGAAATGCAAATTTGAGCCCCCTTTAAAATCCACATCAAACCTAATCAGAAAACACGGTCCGCCAATGTGTAGTTTAGAGAATAAATCAAGCTGTTCTCCGAAGGCCTCAGAGGTTTGTTACAAAAACATCGTGAAGACCAAGGAACATAGCAGGCAGGTCTAAAGCACAGTTAAGTTATAAAATAATACCCAAAGCACCAGTAAACTTAATAAAATCAATTCTATTTATGAGCTTGTAAACTCTGCAGCATTAAAATAGCACGTCACATTTCATCAGGAATATTCCTCCTATGACGTTCAGGATGCTGCAGTCTCTCCAACCAGTAACCAGTATTTTTCCCCAGCTGTTGTTTTCTTAGTGTTCTTCTTTAACATGGGTTTACATGGTTACATGTTACAGGTTACATGTTCTCACAAAGTAATACCTAAAATGTAGTTTCATCATTTATTTGCAAAAGCAGTGATGAGCAGATAACATTCCAAAAAGGTCATGATCGAATCATCCAAATATATTTGATGACTAAATGCTTCATGGCATTCTGACAACTAAATGTTTACAAAATCTTACTGTGGAAAAATATATCTTCTAGAAAAATAATAGCTACAAATTCTAACATTAGTTTCTGCTCTGTTGCAATACGACCTGTTGATGATTCAACTTATATCATATTGTAGTGCGGTTCCAGTTCCAGTTAATTTTGTGTCAACAGAACTGACACAAAAATGGTTCTGTCTCATAAATTTAATCTTAGCTTTGAGAGTCATATTTTAATGATTTGCAGTTGCTCTTTTCCCACCACTCTCTCTCTCTACACACATTCAGCTGTCCAGGGATATCTCAGCAGATCACATGACACAGAGATATAGCAGCCATTCTGTTTCACTTGGAACATTACTGGGTGAAAAACTGCTAATTCCCAGATTTGTTAGATCAACAAAATAATGTGCTAAATTCTTAAAAGTTGGCTCTGCCAGAGGCATATTGCTAGGCTTGCTGGGAGTGCAACTGCTGAAATAACAGTCAGCAGGTATCAGAAGTTGAATTAGATCAGGGTCTCCAACACCAAGATCCAAATCTGATCTGAATGTCTTACATCATATTTTTGGCCATCTTTAAAAAAAAGAAAAAAGTAAAATTTTGTTTCTGAAGTCTAGAACATAAGAACAATATACCCCTTCCTAAACAAGTTCCAATAACTAGCTCTTCATTAGGAGCCTAATCTATTTATACCTTGCATGTGTTTTTTATTTCATTATGTTGAGAAGACTACAGTTTCCATGGAGAGTAGTTTCATTGACTAAACCGCAGACCTTGATGATCCTTGTGGTATTAGGTTTTGAGAGCACTCCATATTTGAGTTAAACTGTAAATATTGACAATAATTTAAGAGTCACTTCATAAATGGAATTAATTATTTGAACTGCTGGCGTATCAAATGCAAAACTAAGTTTAAAACGCTTTGCTACATGAGTCTAAAGTGAAGCACTAATTGGAAGTCTGTCCTCAGAAGCATAGGAAACCTAAGTATACGCTGCATAGGCTCAGTTAGTGTCAAATGAGAGGAATGCACACAGAAATATGAGAGCATGCAGTGTGTAATCACTTTCAAACACAGGAGGTTGTGACAGCTTTCTTCTGTAGAGTGGAAACATTTCAGAAGTGACAGTAATACACTTCACTTAAGTTCAAAGTCGTGTTATATTTAAGAATATTTCAGAGGCAGTAATAATGTTACTGTACTTTTTTAATTATTATTATTATTTTGCTTCATTTAAGTCTTATAATGATCAAACAGTTAATCAGTGGAACAAAAGGACAAGCTCTGGGAAACATTTATATTACAAAGGCTTTTCAATGATCCTACAAAATCTCCCATTTGTGACTCCTCTAGTTTCAAAATATGAACATGTCTGAGGGCCAGTTTGAAGGTTCAGAGATTAGAGCAGTGAGCTAACAGGACAGAAGGAAAATGGTTTGAATCACAGTAGTTAGAACACCTCACTCCCATGCAGGGGTGGGTAGGGTTTGTTCCTGATGTGTCAAGTTCCTGCAGTCCAAAATTAAGCACTAGGATATTCTAAGTGGACAGTTGTCTTTCTGAGTTGGTTTGATGGGTTGGGTGCGTCTTTCTTCACTATTTTTGTCCACTTCTCTTCTTTAAAATAGACGCCTTGATAGAATTTCAGTGTTAGACTGATTTAGATTGCAGGCAGGCCGTTGAAGAAGTCAACCAAAAGAAATCCATTTCCTGAAGATGAAGAACAGCAGAAATGTCAGGAATGAAACTGTGAAGAAATTTAAAGCAATGTCTATCAGAGCTCTGCTAAATCCATCAACTGTAAATCTACCAAGGCATGGATGTGCACCTCAGCTGACAACCAGACAGGAGAGCACTAATCAGAGAAAGACATAAGGTAGCAATGGAAACTCTGGAGGAGCTGCAGAAATCCACAGTTCAGGAACGAGGATGCTTTGACAAGCAAACTTTTATTTATGCACTCCACGAACCTGTTTTTTATTAAAGTCACATCCTTCCAAGTTATTGCTCTGTCCCATACATGGCTTTATCGCAACTAACAACTAATGTATATTTGTAGACAACTTATGTTCACCATGTAGATTCTTCCTCCAGAGCTGTGGGTCTCTCCAGCTCCTTTTCTTACTCAGTCTTTCAGTTTGAGAGGATGGTCTTGTCTTTGTAGGTCTGCATTTGGTCCATTCTATGCAAAAAAAAATGAGGTACAGTTTTCATTAAAGCAGAAAATCTCAAGAGGAATACATGCTTTCTTAAATTACTATTTATATTGAGTAAACTTGTCTTTTTACAAATTCTAAATTTATTCAGATTTTATGAGCACAATAAAAAATTCTCCCCATGAATCTATAAAAGAGATGTTCAAATAAATCAACTTATTAACATTGTCACTGTTTGCTGCATCATGATTTGCACTTTGTTACATTGTGTTGGGTCTCTAAAGTGAGAGAAAAATGAGATTCTGCTATAGCCGAATGACCTATGCAGAGAATATATTTGCTGCAAATTCTTGGAAATGCACCATTATCCAAACCACCCTCACCCTTCCAACTCATTCAAACTGGCCTCCATCTCTTCCCATTCTGCAATAAGCCTGCTGATTTATGTCAAGTGAGCTCAAGCACAGGGAGGCATATGAATGGAAATTTGTCAAGTTTGCTTTTCCCACTTTGGCCTGTGACTACTGCCAGAGAACCACATTGCCCCTGACTGCCTGTAGCAGCTTCAGCAGAGCAATCAAAGCCTTTGTTTTTTTCTCACCAGCCCACAATCCCACCTGCTTTGGCGAGACGAAAAGATTCCTTTAAAAACTCAGAGGTGGCATGATTTATTATTCTAATTAGTCAAAGTGAGACTTTAAAAAAGCCACAATTGCACTAAACAAGCGAAGCAGTTTCCAGATTGACGACCTCATCTTCTGGTCTGATGTTAATAGAAGTGCAGTTCTGGTCAGAACTTTAACTGCAGGAATGTCATGTTAATTTCAACTTTCAATGATGGGGTTGGATGGATATTCAAACTCCTATTTCAGTGATGATTTTAAGCAAGAATTGTGTCTGAATTTACTGTTGATTTTCATAAATCCTTACGGTCAAAATTCTGCATTGTAAAAACAAAGGTAGGCCAGATCTAAACTTTGGCATTTTATGCATATCAAGTTCTGAATCTAACTTATTTACTCACTTGAAACAACATATTTAAGTTGAATTTATACATCACTGGTACTGGAGAAAAATCATCTTAAGTTCAAATTAAGCTGTCTGTAGTATTAGCTTTGGATTAATGTTCCATTCAAACACTCAAGTAGTCCAAGTTCACAACATCAAACTCTAGATATAGTTAAAAAAAATTGCAGGTAGTCTCCTTTCTTTCTAAACTTGTGGCAGCAAAACAAACCCACAGCATGATGCTGCCTCCACCATGTGACAATTGAAACTGTCTTAGTTTTGAAAGTCTTCTCTTGACTCTTACTTACTTCTTGACATTTTGGCCAAACAAGCCAACCTTTGTCTCATTTTGATCATAAAACCTTTCTCCAGAAACATTTTGGTTTGTCCATGAGTGCAGCTGCAAATTTCATTCAAACTTGGAGATGTTTGAAATTTGGATACAGATGGTGATCCAATAGGTCCAAGCCTGTTGAAAACCTATTGAGTACTCTTAAAAGAAGGGTCCATCTTAGGAAATCAACCAATTTAATGGAGCTCTGCCAAAACAAGAGTAATCAAAATCCACCCAGAATGATGCCAGAAATTTGTTGACGGTTAGAAAAAGTGTGGATTTTCTTCTCTTGCTACAAGGTATTCAAAAAACATTCACTGTGTGAATGTTAATATTTGAGCCATTTATTTATTTATTTTTATCATTTTGACACATTATGTACGGGAAAAAATGTATGTTAAAATTAGACCTGTCCAACAATTTCTTGTTTATAATATTTCTTATAGTTTTTGATTTTAAAAACATTCCACCCTGGAAAAGCAAGAATTCAAATAAATCATTAAAAGCCCCAAATGAATTAAATTGATGCCAGTGATGAGTGAATGCAAACATTTCACAGAAACTGTATTTTGAGACGTATAAAAAGTCTGTCTAAGCAGGGCTTGATGTCTTCATGAAGTGAATTACAAAAAGCATGTCGACTTACACCGCATAGAGCAGGTATGTGACCTGGCTAACCAAGTGTCTCCCATCAAACCCGGGGCTTAACATGGAGTGATACCCTGCTAAAGTCTGCCGCAGTGTTTAATTCCAGGTCATTTTATAATCTCTTTGATAATCGTATCTGCACATCTCTCCGCATTCACTCTCTGACAATCAAACAGCTGCAAGCTGGCATGCTCGCTAAATCTTCCGCTACAACACACCAGCTATGCAGTCAAATATATGCATGCAACCACTCCAGGCATGCATGTATGCACAAGTGCTTGTAAGAAAGCATGTATGTACACTCATGGACAAATTGCCTATGTGCACAAAAGCACTCAAGCACACACACACATATCCACTCCTCCTACATTCATTTGATCACAGAAATTCTTTCAAATTAAAGTAGATCCTTCTAAAATCACAATTCTGCAGAGGTTACAGAAATGATATTGATTGATTTTTAAGTAGAAAGTGCGTTTTTAGAAGCAGAGAAGAATGGGGAGAAAATGAACACAGCGTGTCTACTGTATTTATGCAGTGTCTTCACATCAATGGTCCTCTGTACCTCATCCTTTCTTCTCTTCCCACACCGCCTCACCAAACTCACAGTTACACCCCAATCATCCGGCATCAACAGGCATGTGAACCTAGCACTTGGTTCATCTCTCCGTCTGCCTTCCGCTCTTATTCTGGCTGCTCTGTTTTCATCTGTGTGCTTCCACTCTCCTAGCTTTCGGGTAATTACCTGGCATTTGCATTGCAAAGTCCCCCCGTTCAGCATTCAGCTCTTCCACAGGTGACTGAGCTTCATTTCTCTGGCAGATAAGAGGGGAAAAAGGAAGACAGGGAGGAGGGAAGGGTTGTAGAGGAGGCTGTGATGTTATTTTGGCTTGCAGAATATGGGAACAATGCCCTGAGTACTTCTTTTTTGTTGTTGTTCTCATTGACTGGATCAGAGAACAAGGAATAATACTTTATGCTCCCACTGACAAACAATTATTGTCATTACCGTCCCATCGCTATGTCTTCCTGAAGTTCAAGTTGAAAGCAGAGCTGTACCTTTAAAAGACTTTGATAGTAATGTGAGAACATAGTGAGACAAGTTTGATCTCCAATACCAAAGTACTTGGCTAAATCAATAACGAAGCTGTAGAAGTTGCTCAGATGATTCACTGCGGCGGGTCCTGAAGGGAAACACCGAAAGGGAAGAAGAATTAATTTATTTATTTGGTTTTAGATTACTTAGAAAAAAATATTTCACATACTTTAGTTTTCTTCAAGAATCATAGTTATATATTAAAATGAAGGTGCCAAGATGGTTTCCAGTATCCATATCAATGCATATTTAGTGTTTAAACTTAGAGGGGCTCTCAAGTATTCACAGAGCTATTCAAGGACAGTTGTGGTCCCTAAGTGCCCTGCATAATATATTTACTAATCCAGTAGTGTCGTCACAGGTCTGAGTAAAAAAATCAGACAGCTGATGCTGATCCAGAATGCTGCTGTTTGTGTTCTCACTAAAACCAGGAAGTTAGAGCACATCAACCCAGTTTAAAGTCTTTCCACTGGCTTTCTGGAGCTCAGAGAACAAACTTTAAAATGCTTCTGTTAGTTTATAAATCACTGAACGGCTCAGCACCAAAATACACTAAAGATCTGCTCTGGGAAGATCAACCTTCCAGACGTCTCAGGACCTCTGGATCTGATTCTGGTTCTCCAGAACCAGAATCAAACACGGAGAAGCAACATTCAGCTTCTATGCACCACAATAAACTTTCCAAAAACTGTGAAACAGCTGAAACACTGAGTCCTTTTAAATCGGGACTAAAAACCCACCTGCTTAGAGTTGCTTTTGGACAATAATAAATGAAACGCTGACCAACGTATTTGATGTGTTGATGATTTTAATGAATTCACTTCACAAAATGTATGTTATTGGTTTTCACAATTGTTGACTGTATCATGTGTTTATTGATGAGGTTTTCATGTTTTCAGTGTCAAGCACTTTGAACGGCCATGTTGCTAAAATGGGCAATACAAATAAAATTGATTGATTGATTGATTGATTGATTGATTGATTGATAGTATACAATGTAGATATACCACTTTCATTAGCTTCTGAAATGATTGTTGTCAAGCTTTCTGTTGAACAAATTTGATTTGGAAATGTTTCCTCTCAGTAATTTAATATTTTAACTCTTATGTTTTTGTGTTTATTTTTAACTCTATGAAACACCAGAATTTGCATAGTTTTAGATTTTTGTCTGCCTAACAACATCATTTTAAAATATTAAATCAGATATTATTTACTCAGTACTTGATCAAATACATATTTACTTTCTCAAGTTTCTTTGATGGCTGCTTCACTTTTTTGTTGAGTAAAATTGTGTTCAAGTTGTGTTACTCTTACTTGGGGACAGTTTTTGGCTACTCTAACCACTTCTGCTGGTTTCTAATGAAAACATCCAATTACCAAAACTTGCACAGCCCATTAAGACTGGTATTTTATACATCTATACTTTAACCTGCTCCACCAGACGCACCTCCCACAAAACGGGAGCAGATAATTGGTGAGTGCTCATTTGCATGCTGAATGTGGTGGATATTTATTTAAATTTAATTTCGTTCCCGCACACGGTGCTCTGCAGGCTTTTGTGCCAAAGTCATATTAACCCCTTGACTAGTTAATATGCATCGCACGACGTGGCCCACGTGCCATGAATATTCATACTGATGGCGTTTTTTTTTTTTGTTTGTTTTTCTCCCTTTCCGGTATCGCTCCCTCCCGTCCTTTAACGTAAGTCCGCGATGGGGGCCGTTATGAAACCTTCCCGGAAGGCTCCGCCGAACTCGGGCTGGTTTCCACCAGCAGTCAGAAAGCGCGCAGAGCTGCTGCTGCTGCTGCTGTACGAGGCGCTGCTCGCCGCTGACAGAATGACAGATGAGACCGAGCTGCCGAGCAGAGAGCGGGCTCTGAGGGGCAGGGAGGACAGAATGGTCGTAGCAGGTAAATTGCAGAGTAGCGTAAGTTTAGAAAAGTTTAGCAACATTGCGGAGTTGGATTTTTTTTTTTTTCTGGAGCTATTAAAGCTTTGTTATGTAACGTTGAAAATAAAAGATCCACACACACATTGACTGTAGAAGAACTGGGGTTCAAAATAATGCAAGGAAACAACTTCATATATATTTTTTCATCCAGAATTTTGTAATATTTTTATGCATACCTAAATCACATTGGAAAGCTGAGCTTATTCATTTGCAGCAACAGAGGGGCATGAAATCATAAACTGAAATGATTTTAAGAACCAACTCACTGGATATAAATTAGTTTAACCAATATTCTCCAAATACAAAATCCTAAAAAGAACACACAGATCAGGCATAACATTATGACCGCCTACTGCACTAGTGTGTTACGCAGACCTACAGGCAAAACAGGCAGATGGTCAATTAGATTTCGATCTGGGGAATTTGGAGGCAAATTCAAGTCTTAAAAACTCCTCTAAGGCAGTTTGGCTTTGTGGCATAGTGCATTATCCTGCTGAAAGGAGCTACATCCATCCATGCAGGGTGTTGAAGCGCCGGGTCCTATCCAGCCTGTACAGGTGTCAGGTTCATCTACCTAAGCATTTTCAAACAGGAAAAGAAGAGAGAGACAAGTGAGTTTTTAGATTTATTTGCAAGGAGAACGGACAGGAGCGTTCTTTAGTTACAACAGGGGTGGGCAATCCTGGTCCTCGAGGGCCGGTGTCCTGCAACTCTTAGATGTCTCCCTGGTCCAACACACTTGAATCCAACAGCTGAATCCAGAGTCCTGCTAATGACCTCATTATTTGACTCAGGTGTGTTGAAGTAGAGATACATCTAAAAGTTGCAGGAGACCGGTCCTCGAGGCCTGAGTTACAATCTGCTACCCGCTCTAAAACAGCTCCTCCCAGGCGTGTTGCACCTACGGGCTGTCGTAATGTAGAGTACAAAGCTCAGAGTTCATTCTTGTTTACTTCCTTCTGTAGCAACAATGCAGGAACTGATCAACTCACAGTCATAAACTTTGACCCTTAGCCTTTGGCTGCAGAGTGGCTGGCATCTCCTTCCAATTTGATACGCTTAAATGTCTTCCTGCAAGCATCTCTCACAAGGCACACAATCCAGAAACAAACAGACATAGAGTATTTATATTTGTAATTAATTTAAACGTATCAACAGGTTTCCAGTCCATCATAGAAAAACACAGACAAACAGGACAACCTAACATACATACTTTTGAACACTGGGAGGAAGTCAAGCCATCCTCCCAAAAGATGTCCAGCTGCCATGTGTTTCCCAGGTAAACAATTCATGTAAAAGAACCAAGCCACCTTCTTCCATTGCTTCATGGTCAAAGGTTTTAAGATGCTTTGATCCAAGTGTCTAGTCATCACAATTTGGTCCTTGTTAAACTCATACAAATATATTTTAACACACTAAACTTCCAGGACAGTTACCACTTCTAGTATATCCCACCCACTAGCAGATGGCATGTAGAGGTTTTCATATCAGTGGTCATAATGTTATGCCTAAATGGTTGTGTATATTGCCTGTCAGGGGAAGCTAGAAATGCAGTGGTTTTCTTATTTTAGAAAAGTAGTGAAATGTCAGTTATAGTGGCTCTAGGGTTCAAAACATAAAAAAACCCTCAACATTTCTAGAACCTCCCATCAAAGCAAGATATCCAAAGGTGGAAGCAACTGAAAATAATATTTCCTAAAATGTATTAGACAACAATCGAGGTCAGACTCCTGATGACTGTGTCCAATTCAGTGGAATATGATCATCATAAAAACACAGAAAAAGATTTAGTTGTACTCTGTACGAACAGATTCTGCCAAATTTCAGGGTTATTTTTTTCATTAAGGTTAAAGAAACATCCAGAGTAATGATCCAAATGAATCAGTAAAAGACAAATCATAACTGACGATCACTAATTTCAAGTTCAGTGAATACTGTTAGTTTTCTAGTCAAAATAGCTGATTTTAATGTTCTATTATTAAAAAAGTGCCTGTGTTCATGAATTTAAAAAAACATGTATTCTAGAAACAAAAAGTGAACTGAAGCTACATTGATTTGATCAGCTGTCACCCTCTGCTGATGAACTTGAAAAATCAGCATATTTCAGTTCAAAGTTCGTAAAATCGAATGCTTCCCTGAACAACACTGACAGAATATCAGTATCGGAGCTCTTCAACAATTAACCCAGCATTGTAGTTAAATAACAAGGATGTGATTACATATAAACAGAAGTTTAAACTTTGGTACACTCACTGCTACCTCTCTGTGTAGATATTAAACAGTTTGGATGCAAACAATCACAAATAAGACTTTTTTAGTTTTGTGCAGGTGAGTTTAAAACACAAACTGGTGCATGATTGTGATGTGAGAATAGTAAGTTTTTTTTACATGTTTTACAGATGAAGTGTGGCATTCATCAGTATTCTGGCCTCTTTATTCTGATAAGCCTAAATAAAATAAAATCCAGTTTGGGTAATTTAATATCAGTGTAATTCAGATGTTCTGTGTGATAAGTCAGTGATCAGGTTTTCAAAAAGTTTGGTTGTCACCTGACCAAATGTGGAAAGGTATGCAGAGTTGAATATCTATCTTAGAATACGAGTATCTGTAAAGTGTGTCCTGAAATTAAATTGGGTACACAGTGATGTTGATTCACACATCTTTGAATCAACGGTAACTTCTAAAATTCTTGCTCAAAGTTATCCTTGGCAACCAACATGTATTGTAAAGTATTTTGAACCACTGTAACTTTTTGAGATCTAATCTTTGGACACTGATAAATTCTTTTTTTAGTGGTTGTAAGAGTCTACTGGGTTGTTTGCTGTTAGTAGTTGCTGTCAACAGTTTTATTACTTGGCTGATCGCACTGTGACTCTTTCATTCACCTGCTTGGGTTTCTCTTATGAAACAGGATGGCCGGTTATGAGAAACATTATGCAATCTGAGTCGGCTGCTTGCATTTGTCACCCGTTCAGACACTTGCGTCCGCTAAGTGCATTGTGGGAGCCAGGCGTCAGTGCATAGGAGGAAGAGGTACTACAGCATCCAGGGGCCCATCTGGGCATTATGCGCATGAAGGCTCCACCCCGTCGTAAGTTGCCTCTCCGTCTGTCGAAGCAGCTCGGAGACACGGCATGGCAGAAATCTGTTCCTCCCCTTTCACCGTGGGGGTGGCAGTTTAGATGAGGATGGGTTTTTTGTCTCCAGTGTGTGTGTGTGTGTAGTATCTCTGTGGTCCTCCAAGCAGTAATGATTTAAGGAGTGTCTTCACATGTGCCCAGTTCAGTCCCAGCCCTGTGGACCTGAGAGCAGACACCATTTTATTCCTCTCTGCGTCGAACAGGACTCGTTTTCAGATTAACCTTTTGCCCTGGCACCCTGATAAAGTTACTCCTTGTTCCTGGTTCTGTTTCCTGTTGCCCTGTATTCCCTCCCTCACTGTGGTCTGTGTGATGTAGTCTGTGACCTTGGCAAGAATTATGCAATGGCAGATTGCTACATGGTAGGGGCACAGTAGCTATTATTTTGAGTCAGGGCAGGATAGACTGCCAATATTTCTTCTAAACAGGATTGGGGTGGGGGAGGCAAGCCGGCTGAAATCAATTTCTGCTACGTGTTTCGCTGTAACTGTTATAAACAGATTCATGGCAATGATATATTGCCAGTATTGTTTCACAGCTCTCTCTAGATGCCCTTTCTGTTTTTTATTCAGTTTGTGAGGAATGACAAAGTGGTGATGCAAGTTTACAAGATTGGAAAATGTGAGCCAAATAAAAAAGGATTTGCTCTTTGTGGAGGAGGTTTTCCTAAAATGTAAGTTAGTCTTTCCCTTTTTGTACTGAAATTGATATTGGATAACCTCATTCAATCCAAAAAATAGGTGAATAAAAAAAAATCACATAGATTTAACAATAGATGACAGAGAGCAAACAAAAATCTAACTCTATACACAGAAATGGAGAATCCGCATTGTGACCTACAGTTGGGACTTCAATTTACAGCTCTGGTCAGAAGTTCATCCATTTTATTCCATTCACTTCCTTCAATCTGTTATGTGAAATATACCTTTAGCATTATGTGGTCAACCCCATGCTTGGAAGTTGGTACAGTGTTTTTAGGTTAAAAGGCCTCACCATGACTCCTTCAGGAAAACCTCATGTTCTTTGTCTTAACTTGAAGTCAAAAGTTGAACTTAATTGTGTTGATTCTTTGATACTTTGTCTTTTAGTTTCTACATTTGCTGTAACATCAGTTGCCCATTTGGGACACAAATAAATCTGAATCTGAATCTGAATGAATTTGGATCTGATTTTGGAGCTGGTACTTTTCAGTCCATGTTGATCTTAAAAACTGGCTTTGATTTGGACAGAGACACTGCTGTTCTAGTTATTTCCCGTTCAGGTTTTTGTCACTTGAGTCTTGGTGGCTCCAAGCGTCAAACCAGTCAAGCCACTGGGAATTCCAACTGGACAATGCCTCCAAACACACATTGATTCTTGGAAGTCTGCTTTCTGTTCTAAATAACTATAGGTTCATCGCCAAGCTACTTATTCAGGCCAAACTTCTCAATTTTCTTGTTAGTGATCAATTAATGGGGCTTTTAATTAACAACCAGGTTGTATTCGACCTCCAGTCTAGGTTTAGGAAAAGGAAACATAGAACAGTAACATTAGCTCCTAAAGATATTAATAATTTTATCCATTATATTAACACACACTGTGCTGCCCTCTCTGTTGATCTCTCTACGGCTTATAGGACACTCATCCCTGTCTGCCTCGGCTCCTGTGGGACACACTGCTTCCTTACAAACCTTATAAATACAATCATGCCCACACACAAGTGTGGATTCAGGTGTTCAGATATATTCTATTTTGCCCTGTGGTTGGCACTAAAAGCATCTTTTAGTTAGTATTGTGTGCTTTTCAGTGACATTGCTGTTTTATATATGCGTGTTGTTGCTTGTCGCTGTGGTTTCTTGGTTCTTGTTTTTCTCTCTTTCTGCAGGTGTATACACAGATGTTTTCTTGTCTTCTCTCGATCCGTCTCCCTAGGCCTGTCGTAATAACAGATTTTACCGCACAATAAGTTGTCCTAGTAGTTATTGCAATAAATGATATTATTGTTTTGAGGCCATTTTCAAGTAATTTATTGATAATAGCAAAATAATGCAAGTTTGCTCTCTCCCAGATAAATAAACTTGAAGTTTTTTAAACACTTAAAACTGGAACTAGAAAATATTTTAAATATCCAAAATAAAACACACAACAAAAAAAAATAGGAATAAAAACCACACACAACAGAAACAATAATTAAAACTGATTATGAAGTTGCTGTAAACGAAATTGCCCTAACATATTAACCATCAGAGTAGAAATTATTGACCTCATTTCAATTCATAATGCGATGAATTGATTAACTGCTTTTTGCAACAGACTTACTTCTACCTCTCCTCTATTTTTATTTCCTGCTTTTCTCTTTATGTTTTACCTAATCTCTCTTCCTTTCTTTTTTCCCCTTTCTTTTCCGTATCTGTGTCCATTGGATTTGAAATGAACCCAAATCAATTTATAATATATTAGGGCTGGGCTATAATACAATAACGATATCAATCTCGATTGTCACATGATCAATATTAGTAGAAAATACGTCTGAAAACATCTGTAATGCTCCACATGTGAAAGTAAATCTGTTGGGGTTCTCGCTTACTACTCAGTCATTTCTGGTTGCTACACTGCTGAACATGTAAAAAAAATAAAATAAAAATTGCAAAAAGAGCATTATTTGGATGTTGAGGAATGGCCGATTTGCATCATGGAAATCTGTAACAACTGTACGATGCTGCTATCATGTCAATACAAATCAAAATCTCTTTGCCACTAATAATTTAGGCAAAAGAGGGCCCAGTCAGATACAAGCAAGGTGTACCTAATAAAGTGGCCAGAGCGTGTATGTTTAAGTGTTTCACAAAGTTCTCGGGGTTGTTTAAAGGCTACTCTCATTACTTTCTTAATTTACCTCTTTTTGTTGTGTAAAAACAGATTTCAGTCTTCCCCCCGTCTTTCCGCCCCCCTTGCCCCACTCTTTTCTCATCCCTTCCCTTCCTCCCATCCAGCAGAGGGTAGTTGGCACCAGTATAAAGCATCAGCCTCCTCCGACGACTCGTGCCTGACTCCTTGCCAACCTGTGCGCAACTAGAAAGAGGAATGGCAAGAGGGAGGGAAGGGAAAGAGAGGATTTTTGGAAGGAAACAAACCGAGCGGTCTGGAAATCAACCCAACGTCACCAGTTTGGCATGCTGGGATGGTACCTCTCCCGTGTCTCTATGTGAGGAGGCAGCAGCGCTTGGACTTCAGTTGTGCGGGTGAGAAACACAGGACCATAGGTTGAATCGGAAGGTATCAAAGGCTAAAAAAAAATCCACCACAAGACTTCAAACTGGGTGTTTGTTTTCCGCTGAGCACCAGATTGTTGTGCCCCTGAACAGTAGTCACCTTGATTCAAGCAGAATGGTAGGGCGTCTGGTCCAACGTTTTGGTTCTGATCCAGCCGCCTACAGCAGCTAGGCTTAAAGCAACAAAAGGTGACCAAAGGATTTTGCTCCATTCCTTACGTGGCGTACACTGTGATCTGCACTTTCCAGATATCTGCAAAAACAAAGGTGTGCTAAAGAACTAAATCCTGGATCCCATCCAAAACAGGAAAAAAACCTTTTCATGAGTCCTTTCCACATTTTCAGCCTGTTAACTTCTTTTGTAAACCCAGGCAATCTCCCTCCCCTCTTGTTTTTTATCGTCTTCTTTTCTTTCTTTTGCTGGCATAGTAAGGCAGCGTAGTGAGGGTATTCAGCCGGGTTCTTTCTCCTTGCATGTGTGTAAGATGGGGTAATTCTTGCAGAGTGGGGTGTGAGAAGGAGGGTGTGTTGGACCAGGCACAATGAAAAGCGCTAGCCTGGCACCAACTGGACCTCTGCCAGCTCCTCCACAGGAATAAAAAAACACAACAGCGGTTGATGCACCAGCAGTTGTGCTGCAGATTGCATGCACGTCACCATGCAAGTGATTGTCAGAGCAAAGTGAGGTAGTGTGAGGAAGCGAGAGTGAAGTAAAGATGGAGAGCAGCTGAAACATATCATGTCAACAGGTTCTTAGCTAACTCGCCTTTTCTTTATTGTATATTTTCTCGTTTGTGTTTGTTTTCTCGGTTTTCTCACTTACATGAAGTGCTTCATCTCTTTATAAGGTGTCTGAAGGTTTGGTTGTCTGAAAGCCAGGGGAGTCTTTCGCTTCCTCACCGGAACTTTAATATGTTGCTTCTAACTGGCGATTTACTTCTTTTTATCGTTTTGGCAGGCGGATATCTCCTCCTGTGACTATTCTTTCCTCTCCTCCTACTCCTTTATCTCACACTTAGCTCCCTCTCGCTCTCTCATTTTACCTCTCGAAGTCATTTGGCAACTCCAGGGGGTGATATCTAGGAGATGGTGAAAATGGTAGAAGACAATTTCTTCTGTTCTTCTCTGTCTGAAGTCGTCCAATGAGACGGAGAAGATTTAGCATGTCCGTCACATGAATGTGCTTTGATTCTTGTGAGCGTGACCTGGCAGCACCAAACAACCTCCTGCTAAAAATAAAAAAATAAAAACACAGAATTGCCGCTCAATAGGAGTCCACGATGCGGCTGCCTGGGGGCATCCAGGCCTCTGTGACATTTTAGTCCTTCATGTGTCTGCAATCTGTTACTCCACAGAAAACCAAGCGATTTTGTGAAATATCAAAAAATGCCCCAATACAACAAGACTTGTATTATCTGTTCAAGCGTTGCAGTGGCCCCTTGCTTCCTTTTTTCTTCAAAAGACCTTATCTTTAGAGTCCCGGCATGGGAAAACATTTTCTTTTCAGTGCTTCAGTGTGGTCTGTCTTTATCGTAATCTCCTTTAAGTCTGAAGCAAACTGCAGGTAGCTAATGGTCTTTGGCCTTTTGTCACAGCTAAGGATCATCCCAGGCCTATCTAGGAAATGAACTATTCTGTCTGTATCAGATTAGTGATTGTTAGTATTCAGGTCAGTGTCACACGTAACGTAACTTAATCGGACAATAAGCGATCACCTCATGGAACTTGGAGTCAGCATCCATTACGATATATAGCTAAGCTCTTAGTGTATGCTGTGGCCTGTTTATCTGGAGACAACTATTAGTGGTTGCAGTACAAACCAGCCTTGCTGAGTGGAGATTTGCATGCTAAGTCACCTCAGTCTTCTTAAACCTTAATCCTCCTGACATATCTGAGGGCTACACACACACACACGCACACACACACCTCTTGTTTAGCACTCTAACTTCAGGCTGCACTGTTTCTACACTCTGTTTATAGTTTGATGTTTTCACTGTGATCAAGACGGGGTTGAGATAGGACTAGTCCTATCAGTTGATATTAATAATTATTGATGAGTTTTTTTGTTTTAAATACTTGAATTAGTATAAAACTTATGGCGTGACCTTTCCTCTTTTATCTATAGTTTACACTCGACATTATTAAGCATTTATGAGGCACAGTGGCAAAACCTTAAACTGCTGCTGCTCAAGTTACTCAACAAGTTGTTGCTAGGTAACCAGAGGGTGAGTGAGTTACTTGATGCTACCAACCTTCCCTTGGATGCTACAACCCCTGCAGGAAAGGCTTCGGCAGCCTACATCCTCCAGAATGTTGTGTAGTTCTGGGTGAGAGTTCAGTGAATATTTTCTATATTGAATATTGAATATTATATTAGACATATTACCTGTTGATATTGATCATGTGTGTCATATAATGTAAATCCTGGTGCCTTTCAAAGATATTAATCAAACTTTTCCACAATTTGAACAACAATAAACTTGAACTTATTTTTGTGGGATTTATTGTGAAATGAAATGAAATCCGAAATAAAACCTGAAAAGTGTGGTGTGCATTTGTACTTTATCCTCCTGAGTCAACATGTTGCACAACCACCTTTTGTTACAGTTACATCTGCAGATCAGGTGATGCAATTGGGACTCCTTGTTGTCTCAATTTTGACTGGACCTTTGAGCCATCTGAGTAATAAAAGCTGAACAATAATGTTTTAAATGTGTGTAGCTGTATAAAGAGAGAACAGCAGGGAGAATCATAGGGACAATCAAAGCTGTGTAATCTCTTAAATATCTTCTCGTAGCTCTGATCCGTCAGCCTGCGTCAGGATGTTGTTAAATGAGAGCTGCTGAAGCCGACTCGACGCTGCTTTCAGGCTCTTTAACACACTGAAAGTCACACTGTTTCGTTTTACTGTTATGATCCCATAACACATTTTCCACTGTTTTACCTCACAGACAAGCATGCCGTTAACGGGAATCCCACTGTGGAGCCTTTTCCAGAAGGCATGGAAACCATCATGTTTGGTGAGGTGGCACAGTCATCCGTTTATAAAGCCTGAAACTTCACCGCATTCATGAAATCTCTGTGTGACGCAGTGTAAAAAGGCCTAACTGTGCCTGTGTGTGTGTGTGTGTGCAGGAATGGGCTGTTTCTGGGGAGCTGAGAAGCTGTTCTGGCGGCTTCCAGGAGTCTTCTCCACCCAGGTGGGCTTCGCCGGGGGCTTCACACCCAACCCGACCTACAATGAAGTCTGCACAGGTATTTCACATTGCACATTTTTTACTGGTATTTACACCTCCCACTCTCCAATTCCCGCTAACAGATCCTTCTACCTTCCTGCGAGGAAGTGAAACAGGTTGGCAGAACATTTGACGCTGCAAGTGTCAAGGTTAAAGAGAATTTGAAGAAAAAAGGAAGCGGATGCAGAGGAAGATTGTTTTAAATAAAGCTCTCTCTTCTTGGTTCTTCCCTTCATCTGCAGTCAACTACTCAGAATGCACTGCTCCAGATGGGCTGCACCCCCCCAACATCCCCACCCCCACATGACCTACTTGTGAGGATTTTGCTCTCTGCTGTGCTGTATTGCGGTGTTTTTTTTAGTAACGGAGGTTTCTGCGTCGAAGGCGCCATACATGGGCTCCTTTCCCACAGAATGTGATTTGCAGAAACAGATTCTGTTCTGTTGATCGCAATGTTAAGAAAATTCTCGTTATGTTTTTGTAGCAGTCAAATGGATTCATAGGAAGGTGATGCATATTGAAAATGAAGATGATCAGCTGCTCGTTTGGGACTTTATGAGGAGGGGGGCAGCTTTGAGTCGAGGTGCAGACACAGCATGAAGAGCACCGACAGGATGCTCTGTCACATGGTTTCTACCAGCAGCCGCCCCTGTTGCTGCTTCTCTCAGCTTCTTAGAAGTAAGATGGTCATCTGTGGAGGAAAATGGAGAACGATGAGTAAAACGATGAGACTAAGTGTTCAAGCGAAGGAATGAGCGAAATAAACTTTTTAAGGGAGTTAAAAAAAAAAAGCGTGAGAAAAAAGCAGTGGTCCTGTCCATCGGCTCAGAGAGTGCAGGCGTCGCTCCAGTGGCCATGACGGAGCAGTACACTGCGACGGCACGTGGCCGAGGAGCTGTCAGCACCGCCGTGGCAGGACAGACTGACTGAGAGAGCTGATGGAACTGTCAGACGAGACGAGAAAGGAGAGGCAGACAGGTGGATGGCCTGACCGACAGAAACAGGAGGATGGAGAGCAGTCAGAAATTCCCTTTGTAGAAGGAGGAGCATCTTATTATCAATCAGCGTAATTTACCTCATTTACACCATAAGCACAGTCTAATGCGTCAGACAACTGCAACGCAGAATGCAAAGCTGTGGAAGGAAAAATTTTATTTACGAAGAACCTGGGTAAAATGATTGAACCAATAATACGACTTCCTATCGTTTATTGAAACTGCTCTGTACTCTGCAATGAGCTCAAAGGCCCTTCTGGCATTTTTCTTCTGCAAATCATTCAGAAGAGACACAAAACATGGTTGATGCCACGCAGGTCAGGACCTAAATCTCTTACATTTACAGTTTGAAAAAAACATGAACCTCATTTAGTTATGGAGAAAAATGTTCCATGAATGAAGTTACATCTTCAATGATTACCAAGGTAATAAATTAAGATCAATTTGAAGGTCCGCTGTTTAGAACAGCGTGAGGTAAAGTAAAGTTACCATCTCTATTATAAGATGTTGCCTAAAATATGAAGCAGAATGTTTTTGTTGGAGTTGCTGTCTGAATTAACTGGGAAATGTTTTAGCTCATTTCCAGCTCACTCTCTTTATTTATGGTGTTATAAATACTCTGGCTTTTTTATTTGTGAATGCAAAAATAACATTTTTATTTTATTAATTTTTGCTATGCTTGCTACATTGAAATATATTTCAATTTAACTCTATACAGTGACAATTCCCAACAGGTGTTATCTCACCTGATAAAGATCCAATTTAGTAAAATCAGTTCAATTATATAGTCACATTCACATTAAATTAAACACATTCCTTTTAATTAAATGTATTCTAATTCAGTTCTTGCTAAAATAAAATGCAGTCAAGTTCAAATATCTTTCCAAGGATGGTTGATTAAAATACTAATATAATTCATGACTTAAAGCAAAAAACTTAGTTCATATTTTATTTTGTGGGATGCAATCAATGACATGTTTTATTGTAAAGAAATAATGAACTTTTTGAGGGGGAGGAAAAATAATTATATAAATGGATACAACACAAAAAGTGGTTTAAAAATAATGTAAGGGTGACTGTACAAACACATTATTGCATTATTATTTTTCCTTTTTTTAAACGATTTGTTTTGCATTGCAGTTGTAGAGGATTATTGTCACATCATATGACTTTTGACATGTTTTTTTTTTTACATTACAAAAACCTGATGCAAAAAATAATACAAAAAAAACCCAACAATATTATGAGCCAGTGTACTTCAGGATGTGTGAACATGACACTATCAGTACATTTTTGAACAAACGTAAAAGCTCTACTCCTAATTTTACACGTTTTAATTGGTGTCCAGCGTTGCATTGGTTCTTTTCAGTGGCAGAGGAGTTGAACAGGCTGGCTTGTAGATTTTTTTAGCTGACGGGTAACTGGTCCTTCAGCAGAACTTTAAAGCTCTGGCAGCTTTACTGGTCCTGATCTTTCCCAGCCTTTCACCCTCTACATGTGGCACATGATCACCTTTTCCTGAGAAGATCTTTTTTGTTCCAAATGAAATTGTTGCTTTTGGTTATGGCTAAAGTCTCTGCAGCTGCTACTAGCTCATACAGTTTGTTGCCATTAAATAACGAGTATTTAATGCTTATAAACTGTCATTTCAGTATAAAAATATGTAAATACTTCCAATATATATTCCTATTATTTGTTGGCAAGCAGCTGTTTAAGATTTTTTTTCTTTTTAAGATGATCATGTGCAAATACATGTCTTATTTAAATTTTTTCCAGGCTTGTTAGCAAATCATATTTCACAAAATTTTGTTTTGTATATGAACTCAGTCATCCCCTGTAACCTGCATTGTATCGCTGTACATAGGTCTACAGTTATATTACCTCTACAGTTCTGCAGGATTTTAGATGATTCCTCATTTACAAATAAAATATGTCTATGTTCAAAAATGTAAAATACCTTTTCTGCAATAAACGTGCACAGATGCACATGCAGAACATATGAGACCTAAAGCAGCCTTCAGTTAGAGAGCGCCTGCAGGCAGTTCGCTGAGGCTTCAGTATCCTGGCAGCTGCAAACAGGAATGAGTATCTGTGAGCTTTTGGCAACCTCCACCATAAGCTCCATCTTTTTCTTTGCCTTCTTCTTTTTCTCTCTCTCTCCATACATCCCTCTGTTTTTCTCTTTCTCCTCTGGTGCCATGAGAAATAACAGATCATAGGAGATTCAGCCTGAATGTTTTCTAGCTGTGGTGCATGGACTCTGATTCTCTCGTCTGCAATTTTAAACCTGGAATTTCCTTTTATTTTTAGTATTAAAAATGTTCAGTTTTTGCAAATAAAGGGTGTGAGGTGGATGGCATTTGTTTTGAGCGATGTCAATTTGTGATTCCCCCTCAGGTCTGACGGCCCACACTGAGGTGGTGAGGGTGGTCTTCTCCCCTCAAGACATCAGCCTGGAGGAACTCCTCAGACAGTTTTGGGAGAATCACGATCCTACACAAGGTAGGAGGAGCGCGCATCCAAACAAACCGCAGTCACCCTCCTAAAAGGAGCCATCCCAAGGGGGCGAGAGTGTATTAGAGCAGAAGGGTGATGCCCAGGCATGCACTCGTGCATGTTGCAGTGGGGGGAAGGTCTCATGGGTGCAAGTCAATGCCAGACAGTGTTAATGTGTCTGAGACCCAGCCATCCATGATGGCGTACGCCACTGTGGTACAACATTCAAGCCATAATTGTGTAAAAAGTTTTTTTTTTTCTTTTCATTGTGCACAGCTTATACAGTTTCAAAAAAAAACCTACATCTTGCAAAAATATAATTTTTTTCAAACTCGAGCCTCTTGGAGCAAATTAATTTAGCAAATTTGACCTTTTTAGAGTAGAATTGCACCTGATGTAAGTGTTTGCCTTATGTTACATATTGCTGCATTATTGTGAAGCCTGCCACATATTTGCCACCCACACGTGCACAGCGTACCCATCCCCCACTAAAAGCCATCTCTCCATCTCTTCGAGTCTGGTGCTCTCTTGTTTTCTGTGCTCACTGGAGGAGGTGATGTAAGAACATTAATGCACCAGGAGGACACATGGAGGGTGTGTGTGCATGTGTGTGTGTGTGAGAGAGAGATGGCAGGAACGGGCCAAGTGGCACTCTGCTAGCTCATATTGAATGTAGGGATGGGTGGGACCAGGAGAGACGGATCAAAGATTCATAGGCCCAACCTTCAGTCCTAAGAGGCGCAAGCACCTCATTCAGGAACATCACTTTAGGAAATATCATAAAATACCTTATGAATTCATATCCCTTGACGATTTCACACTTTTTTGTCTTTACAATCATAAATTTCAAGCGTTTGGTGTACATATGTATTCATTTAGGGGTATATACTCTAATACCCCCAAATAAAATCCAGAGCAAACAATTGTTAATCTTTTTAGTAAAGAGTCCATCCCTGTGTGTGTAATTTAATCTCTTTAATTAATCCAGCTATTCTATTGAGACATTTTCAGTCTGTTAGAGAACATAACTAAATTCAAATTCACTTCAGTTCAAAAAACTTTATCACAAAGAGAAATTAAATGCTGCCATAACTCTTGTCATTCATGTATCCTCTAAGAATCTGTGATGCTGTGGGCAGGAAGGAAATCCAGTAGCAGTCAGTGTTGCAACAAATCTAAATAAGTTTCTGACGTAAGACACAGTAGATATTTAACAATTTCATGACATAACATGTTAACAGCTCAATATCAGGCTGACAGAGATGATATTCCACAGTAATGTGTCCTGGGTGTCAAAAATATATCATTTCCTCTGTTAAGCATCATAGCAACTGTTCAAAAGCAAAAATCATTCCAGCTGCACAGCATCCAAAATTAGAGTTCATAATTGTCCAAACATTCAATGCTTCAAACAAAAAGAATCTGAACAAAAGTTTACAAAAAGAACAAATCAGAGCTAAGGTAACAGATCTACTCAAGAAGCAACACAATTCTAGAGCAAACAACAGAATCACAGCACACAGGTTAAAAAATAACATCCAAAAGAACTACTAGTGGTGCAGTCCATATACCTGGTCTGTATGGAAGACTGGCAACAAGAACGTTTTTTATTTTTTAAAGAAAACCACACAATGTTAGTCACAATTCATGTAAGCTGCACAGAAAACGAATAATAATAACGTACTTTAGTCAGAAGAAACAAAAAACCTTTTTGGCCTATAGGCAAAACTTTATGTGTTTAAACACAGAGTCCATAACATTAAACACAGAGTCCCATCATGCAGCTTTATATCAAAAGGGACATAGAAACTGGTCAAAGTTGGGCAATCCTGGAGGAAAATGTAAGAGGCTGCAAAAGACTTGAAAATACGGTGGAGGTTCACCTTCCAACAGGCTGAGCCTAAGCGTACAGCTGAATCTACAATCTAAATTTATCAATGTTTTAAAATGGCCCAGTCAAAGTTCAGACCTAAATCCGATTGAGAATCTGTGGCAGTCTTCAAAATTGACCTAAAGCTGGTAGAGAAATTCAGCCGAGTTTAAAACAGGCAAAACAAATGCATGTTTTACCTCTGGTGAAGATCTTTAGTTTTACTAAACCTTCAATATTTTTGTTTCTTTTCCACTTTACAATAACACTCTATTCTGTGTCTGTCACACAAGAACAGCAATAAAATATTTTGAAGATTGTGGAGGCATTATGACGATCTGTGAAAAAGTTTTGATTGGTGTTGTAAAATACATCAAATGAGTTACGAGTTGTTTTGTTGCAGCTGTTCGGGTTTAGACCTACCCATTGTTCTGGATGTTCAAGAGGGGAGGCAGGGGAAGTCAGAGACTTTTTTTTTTTTTTGGTTTATCTGAGAACCACATTCTCCTGATTAGAAGAGATTAGTCCCCTCTTCACAGTAGCCGAGGGAAGAGACACGTCTTACCACAGGCAAAGTCGCAGACAGAGTTGAGCCGACAAGCCACAGGGCAGAGGCAGCGAGGCCAAAGGAGTCGTCATACATTTCCCCCGATCACACTGCCGTGGCTCATCTCATGTTTTATTAATAGCATGCAGCTAATTTTCAATGCACTCTGTTTTGTTAGTCACAGTTAAAACCGACCGACATATTGAAAAATCACCGCAAACTCAAAAGTACTCGTATATATAAAATTTCTTCTAGGAGCTCTGCTCCTCACGCGTGACTTAAATGCGAATCCGTGCCGTTCCCCTGCTCTCAGATCCGGGGTTCACGTGTAGCAGAAATTCTTCTGATTCGACAAATGTAGCGTGGAGTGGTGGAAAGCGGCCCGCTGGCTGTGCCTTCATGCATGCTTAAGCTTCAATTTATTCTGTCCACCTTAGAGCTGGGCTTAAAAGAGAATGAAGAAATTAAAGAAGTTTGCTCTTTCCGCTTTGACCTGTGTAGATTCACTTGAGATGGTATGTGGGGAAAAGCCGAAGAGCGTTTTGGGATCCCGTTTCCTCCAGATGTGCATCAGCACGGAGGCCAGGCTTATTTAATAATCATGTTGGCATGTGATTGAAACCGTTCATAGGTACTTATTTAGTTGCATGTAATATGTGCAGCTGCAAATGCGTGCATGCATGTGCGCGTGGGCGCCGGTGAATGTATTTTGATATCTGTGCCTTTGCTGCTTTGCCTTAGTTCAAAAGGGTTTAGTCCCAACAACGTGATGTCGGGCTGCATCGGCTCCACCAATCCCGGCCTGGATAGCAACATTAGCAGCCAATCAGAAACTCCCAGCAGCCTTTGCTGTGTGCCCTCTTTCCATATTCAGCAACGTTAGTCTCATTCCGCTGGCTTCCCTGGGATGTTGCATAAACCCCTCCCCACCCCTCGATACCCCTCTCGATTCAACACGCTTCCATATCATAAGTTTCTTATGTCTGTATTTTGACAAGCCCTCAGCAGCATACCTTCGCATTCGCTCATGCACAGTTCTCAGGCACAAACAAATTGTCAACAAAGTGGCTTCTTTGTGTCAGAGGGTCACAGCAGTCCTGTTTCATCATCATGACTGAAAAGGTTGTTTGATTTCTGGATAAATATTCATGTGGCGGCACTTTAACCAATGCACATGCACATAAACATGCAAATAAGGCCCACTAATAGCTTTATGTTATATTTTTGTTTATATTTTACCGTTTATTGTTTTCAAATACCTTCAGAGGCCTGTAGGTCGTGTTTTCCTTAATGATTTCTTTAAACTTTGTGGGTAAGCAGTGGAAAATGGATCATTTTGTGCAGCTTCTCTCTGTCATCCCGTCATTTCATCTTTGCATCAGTTGCAACCCTCTACTTTTCTCTGTTGCCCCCCTTTTACCCTTTTCCTGGTTTTCCTCTTTCTCCCCGTTTCCCCCTCGGTTTTTGTGTTCTCTTCATGTTTGCACATTTTCCCATCCTCCCCCAACTTGTCAGGTTCACCTGCACCCCCTTCCCCCTCCACCCTTGTCCTCTTTGCAGCGAACAGAGCGAAGGAGCGAGTGAGTGAGCAAACGGCCCCGAGCCCCTTCGGTACATCCGCAGAGCGGCACGCTGACTCGGCCGCTCCCTCAGGCCATCCGCTCATCACACAAACACACTCACATCCACTCGCTCCTCTTTTATCTCTTAGTCACTATCTCCTCCTGTTCCTCATCCTCCCTCCCCCATCTTCCCTTCTTCTCCATCCCTTTCTTCAACCCCCAGCCGCCCTTCATCTTAACAACCTATGCTTTCCCACCCTCCTTGTTGTTTCCTCCTGATCCCTTTTCCTCCCATGTACTTCCTCTTCCCTCATTGCATTCATCCTCTCTATTTTTTGAGGCCATGCAGTATTTATGGTGTGGGCTTGCTGATGCTGCGTCAGTGAACAGGCAACTCAGGCGTGTGCCGATAGACACAAAAACACAAATGCACAGCTAAAATGGCCGACGCAGCTGTCCTCATTTGATAACGTCTGCACGTACGCGCACGCTCACACCGGTTTGGAAACATTTGTGGAACGGGATTGTCGGGAAAGAGACATTCTGCATATCTGTCTGACACGCTTTTGAGATGAAGTCGTTCACGGTTTGTTTTGACATTTCGCAAAACTTAGATTTTTAGATTCCCCTGTAAGCTGTGCAGCACCGATCCACAAAATGAAGATACACTTTTGCAGCTCATCACAGTTATAGGGTCAAACAATCAAACGGACATAAATCAAGCTGTCTTCCATCTGGCGGCAGTTTCTTCCTGACAGCTGAAATGAGCATGAATATTCCTTTATATAATATCTTTACCCCAGCTGGCTGCGACACACGCCAATTCCCTGTTGGGGTACCTCCTCATATCCCCCTGTGTCACCACGTCCCTTAATGTTAGGGGTGCCCCTGCCGTCTGAAGCAAACCCCACTCCCATGAGGAGGCCTTGACCTCTGACCTTGGCCCCACACTCTCCTAACCTGACCCCGTTTCTCCTACTTGGTTGGTTGATGATGGCCTTCTCATTACCAGGTGTCAGTCATTACATTCTCACACGTGCTGCAACCCTAATTTATGGAGATTGCAGCATGAGTGTATGCATTGTGGGGGTTGAGTTTTAACCCCCGTTTAATTCTGATGAAATACATTTTGTAATATATGTTTTTGAAGAAGTCTTTCTAAGAACATTAAAGGATATGGTATTAATGATGCATAAAAGTGAGTTAGACTCTAAGAGTGCATTCTGTGTGGTCCGTTTTAATCAAACTCTAGTTTGTTTGCCTGGAAAGTCCGGTTTGTTTGTGGAACTGTGAATATGTAATCAAACTCTGACGAGGACTAAAAACACAAACCCTGGTCTGCCTAAAAAGTTAGGTCTCAGTTTGATTGGAGAGAACTCTGGCGCAGTTCAAATGCAAAGAGGAGATCGCTCCAAAAGCGGGAAGCGTACCATAGTGCAGGACATTCCGGGTAAATACAATCATAACAAACGCATCTGTCTAGTGTCAGTGGGAGCAATAGCAAAAGAGAAATCCTACAACCACTCAAATCTGATGCCACTCCATTTTTGTTCACAGAAGGAAGTTGCCCTCAGTGTCTCCTCTGAGGTTTTTGCCACTTCCTTCAACGGTTCATGGAAAAATAAATAAGTCTGGTTTAACCTCAAAACACCTTAATGTGTGATGTTTGTTTGTTGCTTTAAAAAAGTGGAGTATAATAAAGACAAGAACATAAAATTGAAAAATAAAAATGGCTGCAACCATTTGAGCTTTTTTTCAGATTTAAGTGTCAGGGTTTGTTAAAGTTATGACCGAAGAGATCACATGTGCAGAACCTCACAAGGTCTCAGATTTAATGTCAAATGATGCCTTTTCTGATCTATTGCTCTCGTTGGAGTAACTTATCCATCCAGTGCACTTTGGGGAATCTTGTTTTTGGTGGATCAATTTTACTTCTCTGGAAACAAGCCCAGCCTATTTTTATACCTTACTGATCATAGATCTAACAGAACTTCTCAAACTGAAAGTGTTTAGATTTGAAGCTGCAGACGTCAACCTCACAATGTTATAAAATGTTGCATTTTATAACATTTGTTTTGAATATGACAAAATATGAAGGCATACATAAGCTTAATGAAGTAGCAATTTGTAATTTTTAATACATTTTGTTAGGGATTAACACAATTTGCACTAAGCAGCAGCTTTTTTTAATGTCTAGATTGTAAATATTACTATTATGTGTTGTATTGAGTCTTTCATGAAATAGATGGCTATTAGATCGATTTATTTATTTGTTTCCTTAAAATATGTTACATTTATATTTGGATTACATTATGTTTTTGGGTTATTTATAAGGTATATGTAATTATCAGACTTTTTGTTTTGCTTTTTGAAAAATGGTGGGGCCATTTCTAAAAGAGAACTGGAACTGGTATAGAACCAGCATGCACTGGGGTTTACCGTTACTTATTTATTTTTATTAGAGCAGGAGAAGCAGTGGGAAACAATAGAAAATGGATCTTTGTTCATTTGGCCCAAACGGGATAAAAAAGAAAAAGTAAAATGCAACTTTCAAGTTTCTGACCTTGAACTTCTGTTGCCTGACCTTTGGATGTTTGATCTGAAAACAAAAAACACAAAAAGCAATAGAATATCCTCTACAGGCTGTAGAGATTTCCATGTCCTACATACTCCATCTCAGAAAAAAATAAAACCACATTTCTGTATTTGAGTTATCTTTCCTGCTCTTCCGGAAGCTCTTGGTTGCTTCTCTTATAGCAGACAATCCCCACCACTCTAAATGTCTTTTTTTTTACTTTTAACACTGGAATATCTCAGAAGAAGGTGGGACTGTCCATGTGTTCATACTTCAGAATCTGGGCTGGGGTCTTTCTGCATGGAGTTTACTTGTTCTCCCCATGCATGCATGCGTTCTCTCTGGGTACTCCGACTTTCTACCACAGTACATAAAACCTAGAAATCTGGCAAAATAAGACCTGCAGCAACACAGGATCATGCTGTTTGACTCAGAGGACGGAAAGTCCAATATCTGATCCAGGAATTACTTGATATGAGATGAGATTGGCTCTGCCTCCTATTGTAATCTAATTTTAAAAGGGCAATAAATATAACAAAATGAAAATATGTGGAGTTGTTTTAAAATCCATTAATATTGATGAGCATAATTTTTATGGAAATCTGCCTCAAAAAAAGCTGCTGAGTAAAAATACTGTCTAATGTTGACTGTTATCCATTTTGAGGAGTAAAAATTTTGATCTTATGCAGTGGCAGCAAGCTTCACTTATTCCATTTAGAAGCAGCTAAAAATAAACAGTTAAGGGCCAGAGTTACAGTGTTCTGACAGCGGGCCCAGAACCATGAAGTGATCATGTTAGAGAGCGCTGCGCCACTAAAAACTGAAAATAAAGCTGTTTTTAACGCATGAAGCGTCTGCAGAGTGTAAACTCAGCCTGCTTGTGTCTCTCTGTGTATTTAATGAGCAATCAGATAATAACCGAGCGAGATGTGCTCCCCTTTCTAGAAAACGACTGTGGTAATGTGCATGATGTGTCATGTGCAGAGTCACCGTTGTGATTTAATATCGCCTCTGTATGTGCAAGCATAACGTCGCTTTCTGTTCCCCTTTCCGTGCCTTTGCATGCGTACGCAGCCCGTATGGACGTGTGTGCAGGTGTGTGTGTCCACCAGGGAGGCTCTCACCATCCCTGCTCCGTACTCTGCCTCTGTCTCCAGCGCGTTAGCAGCGGCTTACATAAGAACAGGGCAAAAATAGAAGTCGAGAGGAGAGAGGAGGAGGAGAGAGCTCTGCTGGCACGCACACAGCCGGAACGGGCCTGCAGGGCACGGCACAAACACTACTACTATCACACATGTACGGGGATCTCTGCATCTATCTGGAATTACAGGTCTTTCTGTGTATTTCTCTAATAAAAAAGCAAAAATAAAACCCCATCAGCATTAAGTAATCTCCTTTGATGTTGGAACGGATGTGGGGCAAGGTTACAGTTTTTATAGATATTATTGGGTTGATATTGCATTCAAGGGGAGGATGATGAAAGGATGAAAGGGTGGGGAGGAAAAAAGACGTAACTGAAAATTCATTAGATTGTTCATTAGTGTTCACTTTACCACCATCTAATTGGACAAAACTAGTGCAATAATTTTGAGATCAAATATTCTTTCTTCATGCTCAAAAACGTGCCAGTTATAGAGAAACACCAACAACAACTGGACACCAGCAGCAGCCGGACTCCAGAGCTAACTGTGTTTATCAGTAGCTGCGTTTCCATCACAGATGTGTGTAAAACTTTGTCAATATTCCGCTAATGTTGAAGAAATAAAATTTTGCAATTGTGCTGTTTCCATTAAATAAGAAATGTACTTAAAATCACACGTGAATAAGTTTGTTCGCGCAATAAATCATTAAAAGTCACAGCGCGCCATCGTCCTCCTACCACTTCCTGTTGTTTTCTTCATGGTTTCTGCCAGTGGCAACATCCGGTTGTTGATCATGTGACTCGTGTGATTGGAATAAAGTGTTTTGCAAATTTTGATGCTTTTAATCAACAAATGACTTTTTTTCAAAATGGGTGTGTTTCCTTTAAGTGAATGTATTTTCGAAATGTGAAATTGCCCAATTATGTACAACGGAAACGCAGCTAGTTACTTCAGAAAGAAAATAATAGAAAGTTCAGAAGCAAAACAAATCTTAGTCTCTCATTCCTTTCTCATAAATATCAACATCATTTTCAAACTGATTACCTTCTTATTATATTTTCATCTTCTAAAACTGAACTGAGGTGAAACTCTATTGTGCTTTCTGCTAGACGGATCATCTCAAACCCCTAAATTTACGGGATCTTCGATTTTGGCTCAGACAGTTACAAACAGAGTCTAGAAGGAAAATGGAGGAGAATGGAGAATTAGAGCAAAATCTGGAAAGTTGGACGTGGGGGAAAAATGACAGGCTTTTATCCCCGGCAGCCAGCAGGGACAACTTGAGTGGAGCCATTTTTTTCCCTCCTTGCAACAAAAACACTGGGAGAGATTTTACAGAGCTGCAACAATTCTCAGCGGGTTTGAACACAACCAAAAGTGTTTGCGTGTACATTTGTGTCCTTAGGTTTGTGCATGACTGTCTCCAAGAGAGAGTCACTCCCTTAGCGACATCCCCTCCACCCGCTTCCTCCACCCTCCCACTTCCTTTTGACTTTAGCTTCAGTGTAAGTTAAAGGAGCCACGTTAAAATTCTCCCGTTTTTGGGAGGGGCTATTAATTAATATTTTCAGCTCGGGGGGCGTAGGTCAGTGACCCCTCAAGGCGGTGTGTGCATGTGTGTGTGCACATGTGTGACCTCTGGCCCCTTCTCTTCTGTCCACCCCCATTACCCTCTGCTTTCAGAGGCAAGGCTCTCATGCATAATGCAGAGAGAACAGGGAGGTTCTCATTAATAATTACTGCCGTCTTTGATGGATGTAGAAAATAACGAAGGGGGCTGTTAAAAATGGAGAGAGTGAGGTGAAGGCAGTAGGTTTTATTTTTTTCTTTCTTTTTATGGGGGGTTTTGTTTGATTTTTTTTTAGTCATGGAGACGATGATCTTATAGAGACAATTATGGACATATATTTTACTCTGATACTTTCTTCTTCTACTACTCTCTAAATTGCATCATTTGCTCCTTTTTAAACTGGTATCTGTATGTTTTCTCTCAGTTTTTTTCCTTCTTCTGGTCTGATGTTCTGTTTACCTGTGGTTGCCCCCGGGTTAGGGTTAGCGCATCAGCTGCCAACAACTAAACATTCCCCCTCTTTCGTTATTAACTTTTTACTTTTTATAACTCTGAAAGTCTGTATCAGTTCTTCTGCTTCTTTTTGTGTGTCCTCTCTGTCTTTTCAAGCCTCCAGTCGTTGGTGGCGGCTGGTCGCTTGTACTGAATCAGGTTCTGGTTCTGCTGGAGGTTTCTTTCTGCTAAAGCAGAGTTTTTCCTTTCCACTGTCACTGCCTGCATGCTCATATCTGGTATTGCAAGTTTATTATTCAATGCCATCTTCAGACTGTTTTAATAAATTATAATGAGAGCAATGCAAATTGTTTAGTCTTCAAATGCCTTATCAAATTACTTGTTAAAAGATTTATTTTTTTGCTACAATTTAGACGACAATTTGGGTCGTTTGTTTTTCATACCAAGAATAAAATGAACACATCTGGACTATATTTACTAATCAAGTGACTTCTGAAAGCAATAACCTGCACTGGATTTTATTTTGCGGTATGAAAGTAAAGGGGCTGAATATATGCGTGCCACAAATTTTTGATTTTTATTTGTAAAAATCTTTGAAGACTATTTTCCTTCCTCCTCCTAATATTGAGTTATGTTTGTTGGCCTACCAATGAAAATCTAATGGAACACCATTAAGTTTGTTGTTGAAATGTGCTAAAAGCAAATAAATCTTAGGGTAAGAAAACTTTTACAAACTGCAACTCACTTTTATTGTTTAATTTAGGTGTCTGATCAATGTGCTAACTTTTTTTTTTTTTTTTGCTGGAACACAGTTGTGACATTGTTCTTTAAGAACTGTCTGCACTCCTTATGAGAATATAAAAACTTTCACAGATTAACTTTAGTGAAGTAAATTTTAGCAGAATTGCATCATCACTCAGCAAAATTTCACAGAAAAAAAAATCTATGCAAGTTCTAGAGGGGTGAGAAATTCTGCAGGGTTCTGCTGCCGTAATGTTAATGTAGGAAGTGGTTTTACTGGAAATCATCTGGATGTTGTTTGGGATTAAGATGTAAAGAAAAAACTTTAGTTCATTTGTAATGTTCTGAATTATTTAATGCATTATTGCTTCATTAAAGAATAAGGAAAGTTCTCCAATAACAATTGATATTTAAATGAGATATTTCCTCTGGGTCTTATCCAAAAGATATTCAAGGTTACTGATGGCAAAATAATTAAAAAGTTAATGTTTTGTTTAAATAATTGTAGGATGAATGTATGAACTGGTATCACAACTACAGTAACTGCTGCTCTCCTTTGTTTTCAACACCTTTGTATTTGAAAAATGTTTCCTCTGAATGTTGTCAGCGCAGGTTTCTGTAATTCAGCTTTTCCCCTCCAATACACATTTTCATCATATTTGAACCACGCAAGAATGTAGTTTTATTGAGGAACATTGAGTGAAGCAGATTCTCTGAGGCAGCAAACATCCCTTATTGTGAGTTTATTCAGTGTGTGTCACAGAGCAGCCGCTGGTTGCTTGTCTGATTTGATTTGAATGACGACCAGATGAATACTTATGGCCGTTCTGCTCCAGCAGGCGGCTTCGCAGATAGGTTGTGACATTCCATGATGTAAGGTAACATTTAATCTAAAGACAACAAGATATGCAGATTACTGTGTCAAGGAGACGTTTTCTGTGTCAGTGGAGATTGTTACTCTCCCGTGGTGAACACAGAAAGGCGACGCAGCAGTACTGCTGATGCATTACTGCAGGGTTAACTTACAGTACTGTGATCACAACTGATTCATTCATTACAACGGATAAATATAGGCAACATAATCTCAACCACTGCTTTGAGGCCTTGGTTTCAGTAGTCAGGCTTCGACCATCTTGGGTTAATGCAGCCAGAAGTAACAGACATCTTAGTTAAAGTGCTTAATGCATCCTCTGGGTAATTCCCAGGCTTACCAAATGTCATGCCAGAGTTTAAGGCTCAGAGTAAATCTCACTGAGGTTAACATAAGTGCTGTTTTATGAAATTGCACACATGTTGAATTTTGGTATTTGTCTGGTCTAATTTCTCACTTATCTAGGAGTTGACAAACAGAAGATGCAGCTGGACTTTTCTCCTGTTTCTTTTCACCTTTCGCTTCTCATCCAAACTTTACAGCTCAGCGTTTGGGAAGTTGTTGCTTGTCGCTAACAATGCCATGTGAGCAGTTTTGGACACATGTCCCAATGTGTGAAGTGCTGACTCGTCTCTGGGGAGACGAGCCTGAGCTACAGAGCAGTCTCACATCACTGCTACCTCCATCTTTCTGATTTTATCAAAGGGGCAATATTATGTGTTGTATAGGCACATAGTACCATTTTATAGTGCATTAAAGTAAATATGTTACCTTTTTTTCTTATTTTATTTCCTTTATTTATCCAGGTAAACCCCGTTGAGATCTAGATCTCATTTTCAAGAGGGACCTTTGCAGAAGTCTGCAATACACAGCAACCTGGTTACAAAATAAAACTTATTAATACATATGCACAAGTGTAAAACAATAGAAAACAATTTAAAAGCAGTGACACTGTTCAATAGAATCTCGTTGCCTGTTTTTAAGAACCGCTCAAAATAAATCCAGTTGTTATAAAAATGTTTCATACATCAAACAAGACGTAAAAGAAATTTGACATCACAATTTAACACTAGCATTTCTGCACTCTGAATGGCTTTCAGGGGAGATTACAGGATGTCTCAAACATGCATGAAAGAATCAAAGGTATGTTTTTGATGAGGGAATAACATTATAATGGTAAATGGACTGAATTTATGTAGTGCTTTTCCAGTCATTTTGACCACTCAAAGCACTTTACACACAATTACACCAATACGCAGATCGGTAGCCAATTTGGTTCTGTGCCTTGCCCAGGACACATCGACATGTGGCAGGAGAAAGCTGGAATCAAACCAACAACCTTCCAATCACAAGACAACTACTCTACACACAGAGCCACTGCGGGTAGACTGTGTAAAGCTCAAAAAGCATAATTACATAATGTTTCCCCTTTAAATAAAGAGTGGATAACCACAGACCAAACTAGAAAAACTAAAATTTCTGAAGAAATTTTACAGGGCCTGCCAAAGCGCGCCAGTCGGTCTGCACCCGCCGTCCCTACCCTACGCTTAAAAGTCGTGTTGATGCT
>CAEFZX010002332.1:0-15743 GCA_903066825.1 Alfaro cultratus | reverse complement strand
ATATATGAGAAGAAGCAACAGCAGTTGCCCTTTATGGCCACATGATGGCACCACTGACTCAAAGTTTGGGAAAAATTCAAACTGCTGACTTATACAGTCTGACATTTTCACCAAAGACAATTACATTTTTAGAAAATTATAGAGTATGTGTAATTAGAAACCGTTTTCTTCATTGTGAGAAATTTGTACTAACCTGTTTCATTTGATGATATTAAGTAGAACAAAGTAAAGAATACACCAATCAAGCAATAAAACATGCTAAATTTACCTAGTATGCTGGCCTTGCCCAGGCTGGTGATAGACTCTCCATAGTGTTTACGGGCCAAAACAGGAGACGTACTCGGGCTGGGAATACTCTCCGTGTCTGAAGTTGGATCTTTAACTGGATTGAGGAAGGTAGGCCGGACCTCATCATAGGATGAAGGGTTAGTGGCACTGCACCTGATGATTAAAAAAATTATACATTTGTCACTACTTTGTGCTAGTAAAGAATAATAAAAGTGTAAAACTTAAGCTTTTACCAATGTATCTGGACAGGTGCAACGTTACTATAATGCTTAAGGATGAGAGGCTCCAGTCTGTAAGCCTAAACACAACAGAAAAGAGTTAACTCCTCAAAAGAAAAGATGCTGAGCATGAACATTTATCACTTTCACTTGTCATTTATTAAAACATAAAGAAAATGATAGGCATATATCAGGCGTATCTCACCACAGGGTCTGTGGGATGGAAGACATTGAAGAGCCGGCTGCAGATGGAGGTGGGCAGGATGTGGTCCTGGTGGCCGCTGGTGCCTGGGCGAATCCCTCGCAGGGCCAAGAAAACTGCTAGAGGGGACCCCATGCAGAAAAAGTTTTCTACCTGTGAGACAAAAGGTGAAAAAATTGGTAGTAAATCACATATATATCTTACATAAACACCTTGTTAATTGTTATAAACAACAATGTGAGATGAGTTATTTTTTTCCTTAATGCATTAACATGTTTTTCATTGCTTATCTAACTGCAACCAGTTTCATTTTACATTAAGCTGTTCTTGTTTTACAGCATTGTTGTCTTTCTGGCTACAAATGTGACAAAAACCCTGAGCCAGGTTTAAACCACCAGTTTCTCTGGAACTACAGGATGATTCCTGTTAAGCAAGAAATTATACAACCACCACACCCGGCATGCCTTAAATGCTACAGCTGGGAGACGATCCTTTGAGTTTCAAGAGTTATAAACTGCAGAAAAAACATGTTTTGCCTCCAGATGATGCTACCAAGGCTATTGGTAAATAAGACTTCATCCTCTACACAGGCAGACATCATTCCTGTTTGCTCTGGAAAGACATACACTTGGGGAGGATATTTCACCAAATTAAACAATGTTGTCAGACATTATATACAGTCGTCATCAGATATTTGCTTGATCTACATCTATGATTTTAATTTTTCCAAGGGTGTAATGATATCATTCTATCAGTACGATAAAATATTTTTAGATTTTGGCTTGTATGTGAAAGGAGCCTAGGTCAGCAAGATAAAATCTAACTTGAGTGTCAGTTTTGCTTCCTGAAATTTATTGCAACACACCACCACCCTTAAAAAGAAGAGATGTTTAAAAACGTTCATAGTCATGATGAGTATATGTAAACTTCTAACTACAATTGCAAAATACAAGAGTCCATAAAATCTTACCTTGAATTTAAGAGCTGGGGGAGCTGAAGGATTAGAGGCCTCCAGTTTGACCAGTTGATTTTCCAACTCTCTTAACCTGGCAAAAACAAGAATAAAACTAATTTTGCACCACACCACACAAGAAATATAGAGGTATTATTCCCTGACCTTTTCACATCCTTGGTCAGCAATATATCCTCTCCCTTTGAGTCAATGCTCTGTATATTTAATATCCCACCTATTCTTTGTGAGCCTCAGCTCCTCTAAAAGCTGCCTCTCTTCATAAGACATCCAGCGGAAATCCTGCTCCTCCTCTACTGCACAATGCTCCTGCAGACAGAACCGTACGGGATCCCATCCTGTCATAATGTCATAGGTGATGACACAGCCAAGTGAGTGAGACACAATAGACACTTTTCCACCCCGTTCTTCAAAATCAGGGTTCCGCGAGCAGAAGAGTGAGTACAGTCTGTTCAGCTCTTCTGTGAGCCCTTTGGTAATCTAGAACCAAGGGAAGAGAAGGGAAGAAGTTATCTTAAAGACAAAAAAAGTCAATAGAGACGTCAACAACTTTTACAATCTGAAACTGTACGATTCTCACTTCGTCGCGATAAAGAGGACTGTTGTAGTACATGATGTCCATGGCACTGCTGTTGAGAAGGTCTCGCAGCCCTCGCACTTTGTCTGGTGTGATGGAGTCAACCGTATCTATGGAAACAAGCCATGTATGTATAACCCAGAACACACTTGAGGTTATCAATAGTGAAACCACAATGTAATCCTCACATACCTCCATCCAGCGCTAGTTTAGAACGCCATTCGACAGGGAGAAACTCTACGTGTTCATCGTTGTGCTCAGAAAAGTGCTTCTCCTCCATTTTCCTTACGCCTTCCCTCAACCTTAAGGAACACAATGAAAACATGTGAATAATGGCAGCGTTGAGCAGCTGTACCGACAGAAGTCTGACATAAGAAAAACTGTGTACATGAAAATATCACCAAGGTAAGTCAGTGTTGATTGACACTGAACCCCATTTTATCTCTTCCCATTTTTAATTGAATAAGTAAGGTAGCTGTTTAAACGTAGAATGTTGCTCTTTGTGGAGAGGAGCCCACATGTCACATGCCTGTCTGCACGGGAACTTGCATGATCCAAGTTCAGGGAACTAGATTACTGATTTAAATGTGGCGTGCACACAACAATCTATGTTGATGTAGCAACATTTTAAACCAGCAGATTTTTAATCTTTAAGAAACAATAGTGTCAAAAACTCTACAGTTTTCCCTTTAGCTGATGACAAAGAAATCCTCAGGCACAGTGTTGAAATGATACAAAATGTAATAAAGAGTCAAATTAAAAGTAGAACACTGGTTTGGCAGATCTTTTCTCTTGGCAGTGGAAGGTGTGTGTAACGTAATCCACAGGAAGATACGAGGCAGGCTTACCATGCTCTGCAGCTTGACTTGGTCTACTTCGGTTACTGAGACGGTGTGAGCAGGATCAATGAGTAAGTGTAAACTTTGGGACACCATGGAATGTGTCATGTTTATATAAGAATAGGTTAAATATGAGATATGACATGAAGGCAGTAGTCGAGTACTGGTATACCGATGTAAAAAAAAAAAAAAAAAAAAAAGTTAGGATTTGAAAACACAAGCCCACAAGCTTTAAAATGTGTCTTTTTTGTAAGCAAAATGAATACATAGAAGATTTCCTTTCTCTGCTTATTTCTGCATACTGCCAGCCAGACTGCTAAAAGAAGATTATTTGTTTTTATTTTTTTACTTGCTGTGAAGTGGCACCACCCACCACGCCCACTGGGGTAAATCTGTTTTAAACACCAGCACCAGGTGATAGTCCAAATAGTTAACCAGAAAACAAACTATGAAGACAGCATTAAGGCATAAAGTTATACGATTCTGCTCAATAAGCAGATTTTAGGGCAATACTTAAAATGCTACTAAATAAATCAGTGGTTTATTCTAAATTAGATTTCTATTTTAGTTCACGAGTCAAAATAAGAATAATTGCATATTATAAGCAATTTTTTATACTTGTAATAAATGTGTTAAATAATTTTGACAGTAGTGGGTGTAACTGTTGCTTCAGTTTTAAAAAAATATCAATTAGATCACATTTAATATGTTTCTTTTAAATAATTGTGTTAATGCCAGGATATTGCATCATCTTTACTTTAAATCATCACCATGACAATCTCACACCCATCCATGTCTAATGGCATGAATAATACCTTACTCTTTGAGTTGTCCTATATAACTTGTTATTTTTGGGAGATTTTGGGTACATTGCACTTTCTGGGCCACTATAGTTTGCAAGTTCCCAAAACAAAGCATGGAGTCAGCTTTCCAGGTGTAGAACAGAAGACGAATGTGGAAAAAAAAGAGAGAAGCACAAGGACAAAACACAGACTGCAGCTGCAACACTGTCACTGTCTAAACTGCAAATGGTCTTTGATAAAAAAAAACAAAAAAAAACATTAATATTTCTGGAACATGGCAACAATTTTTAGCTTGTTTGGATGTTTTATTTGCCTGGACATCCTCTTATGTGAGCATATTAAAATCCTTATCGAATCTGTGTCTGGAACCAGAACAATTCTTAAGAACACTCAACTTAAAGATATCACAACCAGAGAGGATGGATTTATACCTTATCTTCCAGACAGCCTTACAAAACATAGATCACTGATCATGAAACATTATATTCCATCGTAAGAAACTTACTCACTTTCTTGAAAAACAGATTCTTAATCTTAATGGCAAGTTCCTAGGTAAACAAAGGTAAAAAAACAAACAAACAAAAAAAAAAAACATTTCCTAGAAGAGCAAAAAGCAGCCTAACAGGTTGATCTCTGAATAAAAAAGAACATAAAACTCATGTTTAACAGGTTTGGACAGAAGGCCTGGTAATTATCACATAAAGCCAGCAGACAATGTAAAACCCTTTGGTGTAAGATGATGTCATCATTTCTGCATGTGATAAAAATGAGACCAGTGCAAGAAGGTGAGTAAAGTTTGCATCTTAAAATAGAAACAGAAAAGAAAAAAAAACAAAAAAAAAACACTTCGAGCCAAGACAAAATCTTCATTCCACCTCATAGTGTGCTTGCATAAAAGTATGCTGGACAGAAATCTAAAACTAAAGCTCAACTTGAGATTTTACAAATGAAAATGCAGCTAAAAGCAGGCTTCGGAGGACATCTCAGATTACAGTAACCGTAATAAAACAGACAACTCACATTCCAGTGTTTTTGATAATGCGGCCCTGGTCCATCTTCTGGCCAATCCCGTGCACCACAAAGACAACGTGGGTAGTCTGAGGGGGCCGGTCCTCTGGAGAGGCCTCCTCTACATAACCTCGATGGAGCCGTGTGCCGCTGCTTGAGGCTGCAGCAACAGAAATTCAGATTTTCATTGTCACTTCTCAAACTGATAAGAAACTTAAGTTTGATATTGAGTGTACAACTCTGGCAGAAACAAAAAGGAAGACTATCAATAGTCCAACATGCTGTACTGATTCCAAGGAGGTCAGTAGGCGAGACACAGACTCCTGCTGTGGCCACAGACCACGTGGGAGCATGTGTAAAGTACTGGCAGGTCAGAGTGTGTGTCTTTACTTAAAACCTATAATCTGATCAAGTTGTGTGCTAAACGGAAAGGTGATAGGAGCCGGTGAACTGTCTCACTCGCTCTAAAAACAGATCAGTTTGCACCGCGTTGGGTTACCAGGGAACATTAAGTTAACCAGTCAAAGCTCCAGAAAATAGCATAGAGAGAAAAATTAATCATGGAGTTATGGAACTGTGCACCAGATCATCTTCATATACACTGATGAAGGTCAGATGTGAAATTGAACTTAATTTACTCCCTTTTTTCAGCAACCACAACCTTCAATGTTTTTTATTTGTGATTTAAGACCAAAACACAATGTAAACATCACCAAATAATTCTGCTTTCTTTTAACCTTCTATGTTAACTAGTTTGTAAATAAAACACAAATGATTTGCTTTGTCCATCTTATATGATAAAGTGTGATGTAAGTGATACAGACCTTTGGAGAAGCCCAGCTTCTGGGTAACGGTGCGAGCAATTTTTGATGTGGTAGCGTCGCTATAAAGGTAGACTTCTTCTACGCTGTGCCAATCTACATGCGTCCGGCTCAGCTTCAAATGGTGGATGGCTGCAGCAGTGAGAGAAAAGTAATTGATTGAAGTCAGGGAGACAGAAGACATTAAGACGGAGCATAGATCCTTTTTTTTTGACAGAGAAATGAGAGAAACAGAAAACAAGAGAAGCTAAATATAAAAAGGTTTTCATTTTTGGGTTTAGGAATAATACATACTTCCAAGAAATATAAGTAAAAAAGATTTACACCAAGTTTGTTATTTTAAGTAGCAAGGACACAAAAGTTCACAAACTCTTTTCAAACAGCTCAATCAAAAGCTGTCTGTTGCTTTGATCTGCTTAAAAAAAGAAAACTCACACAGCATGATCACATACTTCAGCTCTTGCTTGTCGTCCTGCTTTGCATCTTCCAATGGCCAATTGATATTTTCTAAACTTAAATAAATGTCTGTCCTCCAATTTTTTCTGGTTCTTAGCCAGTAGTAAATGCAGTGACTAAAACAAGTAAGAGCAAAATTATGGCTTGAGAAAAACCAGTTGATACCTACAAAGGCAAAGGACAAATAAATGAAAGTAGTGGACTAAAGAGAGTCAAAGCTGTGCTGCATGTTCCTGTTCAGTCAAGTTTATTTGGCTGAAATTGTTGAATACACTGGCATTTGTCCAAAACGTAACCATGGACTCTTTGTACTATTCTGAAACAAACAAGGAATTTAAATCCTTAAGAAGCTGGTAAAGTTCCTGGGAAAATTAGGTGTACTGGATTAGTTTTATTGCTGGAAATTCAGGACTATACCTTCCCACGGAGGAAAACTGTTGTTTCTTTTGGTCAAGCACAGATTTGTAGGACAAATAAGTTCCCTATCAAGAAATTCCATTATTTGTACCGTTCTTATCAATTAATAAAACATGCAAAACCTTCATGTCTCCCATGCAGCTAATGGTTTTCTGTTGTCTGCCCAATAAATGTCCTGAACCATGACTTTTTATACTCCATAACTAAAAATTATCTGTCAGTGCCTCTTGCATGAAGATGAGTTAATGCCTCAGAGATGAGAACAAGTTAAACAAATATAGTAAACTACAACTTCTGCAACATAATTTTTGTTCTGTCACACATTTAGCTTTCTCTTTGTAGATAATCAAATGAAATCACTCCACGGCAAAAGAAATATAATCGCTATTTATCACAACATGGCAGAGCACTCAACTACTCTTGGACAGCAACAGTAAGGGGTAGCTGTTAGTATTTGATGGAGAAGAGTTTTGTGATTGCCTTTTGTTGTTTGTCTGCTGGAAGAGTGTGGCAATGGTCGTTCTACTTTGTAAACAGCCTTGGAAGGACAAAAAGATCTCTGTATAGTCAACTTGTTGATCTTTATGTTTTGGTCGAGCAGAGGTGAGAGTCGGAGGTTACTTCAGAGATGCATCTCAATAAATTAAAATATCAAAAGATTAATTTAATTAGCAAAATGAACATAAATGTTTGAAATATCTATTCCTGCATGTAATACATATTTATAATTATGTAACTTTTTTTAATTGAATTACTTAAAACATTTCAATGATATTCTTATTTACTGAGATGTGCCTGTAAATAAAATAGAAAACAGGAGCAGGAATGTAAGAAAGGATTAAAGGGGCCCCATAACCTTTGCAGTCAAGAAAAGAAAATAAGATTTTGTGACATAAAAACCAGATAATATAAAGTAAGCTCCAAGCTGGGAAGTAATAAAGTTGATTGCAAAAGGCAGAGAGCTTGCCAAAACTATCATCAAATTTGGCCCTAAACTATATATTGTGACATTGAAGTTAATGTCTTTCCAGAAGGCTTCATAGCATTGTAATGTTAAAAGTGAGTTTGTCATCTTCAAAAACCATGTGTCTTTTAGGGCTGCTGACTTTCCCATTGGGCTTCGGCTCAACAGCTATTTCATCCTCCTACGAGATGAGGAAACAAACACAGAGACGTCTCTCCTCTGTGAACCCAGAAACAAGACATTAACAGACTTCAGAATGAACGCACACAGCATGCTAGCGCTGTATCACAGAAAGCCTACAACAATGACTTTTTGTTCCAGCTTACGAGTTGTGCTCAACTCTCAATAGAAAGCGTTGTTCAGAAGGCTTTATCGAGCTGGTGTTACTGGTGGAGTAAAAATATAGTAATAGTGTCAGAAGGAATGAGAAAAAGAGGCTGGGAATTAAAAAACAAACAAACTGTGTTGAGACATTTTGATAGTCATTTTTAATTTCTGATGCAGTTCTTAAAGAGTCTTGCAATTGTAGTTGAGTGATCCATGTTGTGTACTTACTATTCCAGCTAGGAAGCACACAGGATTCCCCAAAAAGCAGCAATAGTAGTAGAACCAAAGTCTAGACCACAGCACTAAAAAGTGAGTCCTAGCAACTAGGCTCAGTTAAAGCTGCAATGTAAACCAAGATAACAGACTAAATTCAGTTTTACAACAACCACATCTAACTGAGCCTAGGTCTAGTTCCAAATGTAAGGCTTCAAAAGGTTTAACCCACAAAAGAAAGGAAAAACTAGTCCAACAGAGGCCTAGCATCTAAAGGATAAGGGGTAAAAAGCTAAAGGAGCTAACACAACAGAAAACGTAGGATTTCACAGTACCTTGGCAGCGTTTGCGCTTGTGACCTGCAGTTTTAGCACCCGTCTGATATCCACTCCATTTGAACAGAAACGGGAGATAGAAAGGGGGCAGGTGGGAGAGAACTAACAACCAACAAACAGTGAGTAGTGTTCATTCCCAGGTTCAGGTCACATAAGACTTCATTAGTCATTAATCTTAAACATGGCAACTTATCAAAAGACACTATAGTTAACTTATTAGTCCAATGAAGACTGCTTATTTTAAGAACATGTTAGCTTCAGAAAATAAAGTGCCTTGTAAAAATACTCATAACCCTTGAACTAGATCACAGTTTTATCACATTACAGCAACATACTTTAATGTTTTTTATGTGACAGACCAACACAAAGAAGCAGGTTAAGAAATAAAAAAAAATCTAAAACGTTTCCCAAGCATTTGTATTCAGTGCTCTTTACACTAATGGTGCTAAATAAAATCTAGTGCCATCATGCTTCGGGCCTGGGAAGCTGGTTTCAGTAATCTGGATCCGATAAAAATAGGGCAGTGCTGAAAGAAAAACTTGAGACTGGAGCCGATGTTCACCTTCAAACAGAACACCGACAAAACATGGAGCCTCACAATTATGCACTACTTTATGTTGGTTTACCAAATAAACTCCACTGAAGTTGGTGGCTTCAACATGAAAATATATTGGAATGTTCAAGGGATATGATTTCCTGCCCTAGACCCCGTAGCTAGTGCATAAAATTTGAGGGTAAAATGGGTGAAGAGGCATATAATAGGAGTTTAGGCTAATTGACCCTGATGACCATGAAAGGCATTATAAGAAAGACCCATTTGTTTTTTGACGTGTAATTAATTACATTAATATATTAATAATGTATAAGTTGTATTTTAAACCTATTTTACTAATGTGGTAATAAATGCAAGACTTTTTGTAAAATGTTTAAACTAGCAGGAAAATTACAATAAAAATGTCTAACAACATAAACAAGAAATTATCATGAAGCTTAAAAATGTTCAGGAGCTGTACTCTGTGACTTCTGAACATTTTTTTTTAATATAGGAGTTTAGCTTTGCAGCATTTTGTCTGTTTATAGCTACTTATAAAAGGAAAAGAAATCTAAATGTTTGTCTTTATTTAAATACCAAGAAGTTAAAATAAAAAAAAGAAAATCAGATAGACCAGAACATTTACATTTATTATATCATAAACAAAGAGCATAAAGATATTTTGAATGTGAACTGCGAAATCCACAATCTCAGATTTGACTGGCTCATTCGATCCATGATAACGAAGCAATCAGACTTGCAAATATTGGCTGTGGTTGTTTCAGCTGAGGTGAACGGCAGAGGAGGAGGGGGAGAGAAATGCTGAGGCGCACAGTAAGTGTGATTGCTGTAAAAGCGATCGGTACAGCACTGATGAAGCTTTTGAAAATAAGTGCTCGGTAATGCCTGGGATATTTATCAAGGCTTACAAAGGTCAAAATGAACTTACTAGGTTGTGTTTTGTACAGCATATCATAGTGTGCAGCTGGCCTTGGGTCTTTTGATTCCTGAAGAATTATCAAAGCAGCAAGTGGATTTGGATCTTTAATATTTATTAAGCCCAAGAGGTACGTAGACAGATAATGAACAATTTATATATCTTTTGGATATAGAATGACTTCTGATAAAGCGCTCCCGTGCATTTTATTTTCTTTAAGTTCTTTTAACTATCTTTTTTTGTCAATAATTATGCGTAGTCATAGGCTCACAAACTTCTGAAATAAGAAGTCAGGTTACACGGAAATAACTACTTTGTCTTGCCCTCATCCAAAACATACAGAAAACAAAGCTGACGACATGCCTGGCCTGCTGGATGTTATTTTCCCTGACGTCTTTCAAGCCTGAAAGATGAGTCCACACCCTATTGTCTCTACAACCTGCCTAGTACTCTGCACAGCCAAGGTAATGGGCGGAAACAACAGTTGAACCTTACAATGAAACATCACAAATTCACTATTTAAGCTTTGTTTCCGTCAAATAGTGGAAAATAATGTTGAAAAAGACCAGCAACTAGAATCTGACCAGGTACTATTTTCACTTATTGGGGATATTTTAAATTTTGGATTACTTATCTTAAGTTCATCATTTAAAACATGACTGAGATGCTCTGCATCTGGATGCACTTCAAAGCCTACCATGTCTTCTGTTTCAACCAACTACTGGAAAACACTGTACTGCAAATCTGTAATGTATTAGTGCACTTATAAAATCCTTGTATTAGATGTAATGCAGTTTAAAATAGCCTCCATATGGCTCTGAGTGCTACAGATTACTAGTGTCAGGGCAAAATGTTCTTCTGCAAGAGGCAGAATGCAACATTAGCTCAAAGATAGTGAATTAACAAGATCTATCATTCACTTTGCTTTCAGGCTCAGCTAAATATAGAGGTGGAAAACGAGGTACAAACAAAGGAGGAGGTGGGGAGGGATGTACTCTGCAGTCACCAATATTGTTTTCTATTAGGTAGAACCATGAAAAGTAAGCGCAAGCATTGCTTTGGCTTATTCTGTTTTGCAGGAGTTCAGCTCATCCACAACACACTGAAACTGTGTGTGTGTGTGTGTGTGCGTTCTGGAGTGAAACTTCGACACGTTAGAAAACAAAATAGAAAGTCTGTATATTAAATTTCCCACAGCTTACACTTAAGCTGTAATCCTTCTGTAACTTGCTGTCATTAATATGTCCAGCATTTATGTAGTGACTCTATAGTATATGCTTGAATGAACCCAACAATTTTTTTTTCTAAGTGATTAATTTTTCTTTTCAAAAAGTTTCTGAAAATACCAGCAATTGTAACACAACTTAAAACTTTTAATTTTTAGTGAGATACAATCACTTTATTCTGAGTAAGAATAAATAATTAAATATGGCACATAAGCTTACAAGGAAAGAAATCTGCTCTTTAGAGGTCTAAACAAATCAATTCAAAAATTCTCAAATGAAGATCGATTATATATAGGAATATATTTCTGTGATATTCTAAACTTTATGGACTAAAGTTTAAATTCTGTTTCTCAGAAAATAACAGTGGAATATCACCTTATGGCCTAAACACTGCTGACCTAACAGTTTCTCAGGAAAAAGTTTTTTGACCCACTTTTAAAAAAGACTATTTGTGTATGGGAAGCCACTAATGGTCTTTTCCAAAGCATCTAGCTTTATGCAGAGTGATGTTCCTAGAACATTAATGAAAGTTTAAGGGAGAAGTCATCTAACAGGAAGTTTTAGGAAACATCCATCTGCTGTGAGTCTTATGGAAATAATATTCTAATTTCTTTTTGTCAGCTGTAGCATATAATGATCAAAATAACTAGAAATAATTGCTTGTAAAACATAACTCAGAGTAACTTTCTGAGTGTTTCACTTTCTTAACCAAATTCCTGAATAAATTATTATGCAATGATATTCAGATTTTTTGAAGTGATTTATAAGGGTCATATTTTATTTATAACGTTAGGGTGTGTTGTTGGGACATCTGGAGACGATGCCGCTTTTGTCTAACACAAGTTTCTCCTTTTTCTACATACTCAATCTCACTCTTTTGCAGTACTTCAGTATCCAGTTCACACAACCATATATTCATCAACCTGGCCACCTTAATGAGAGCTCTGAATCAAACAACCTCTTTCTTACCGCTATCCAAAGCTACAGGGTGTGACATTTTGCTTGAGCCAGCTCATCAAAGAGGGTCATACCAAAATGTACATGGAGATTCTGCTTTACAATGGTGGCATGACGGCACAAAAAAAAAAACAATGGACACACCTGCCAAGTTAATTTCTAACTCTCATACATATTTCACTATTAATCAGTAACTTGACCTTTGTTTCAATACACAGCAAAATGTAAAGCACACCTTTTTGTCATTATAAAGCTATTAACTACATTTACAAAGAAATTAGCTACAAGAATTAACATATCAGTGCTGTCTGACGCTTTGAAGGATAAATTTGTAAACTGTCATCTCCTTTCCCAGCACTCACCATCTTTGCTATCAACGGTCTTCACCACCAGATCCGTCTCAAAGGTGTCCTGCAAATGTTGGCCTCGGAAATGATTCAGGTGCTCCTGCTCAATGAGGTCGCTCTCTTCTTCCTCCAGCGGGAGCCAGGTACCATCAATGAACCACTGGCCTCTCATCACAGGAATATGGTCTTGTTCTAAAGCAGACACACCTCTGATTTAGTTACATAGACTTTAATAGAAATGATCTGTATAGTAAGACATTTGAACTTTTTTTTTTTTTTTACAGTTTCTATTTATATCATAAAAGTTTTTACCAATTGGCATTAAATGTTCAAATGACTGATTATACTGCATTATGATTTGTGTTAAATAGGACTGTGTACAATGGATGTTAATTTGACTATATGACAGGCAATAAATTAATGTGTACTATATTGGACTCAACATACTATAATTGTGTATGAAGTGGACCCATTTCTCTAGCTATTTCTCTTACCTTGACATGACTGTTGTGAATTGATGCTATTTCAATAAATCTTTTTCTAGGAACTGACTCATTTTCCCGTGGCACCTTAGATGACGTACGGCAAACTGATTTCCATTTAATTAAATAAGTCAGTCAAATCCAGGAGGACCAAGCCTCTGTGTTTAACCGAGCGGGGCCAGGTTTCATTACAGTCTAGAGTCAAATTATGAACACAATTCTGACTTCAATCCCAAGAGGAGAATTAGAGCGAACTAGCTGAGCCTATATTAGCGACACTCCAAAAGCGACAGAACCTTTTTTTGCTAAATGAAACCAATGACACTGAAATACACCACTATTTCTTTTTTTTAATGTCTTACTTAAATCGAAAGCAAACACAAACACACACTGAGATAAAGGCTCAGAAGATAATTTTGGGTCATCAGTTGAGTCAGTTTGCAACAGTTCAGAGAAGATAAGCTTAGAGAACCTTTAATGTCTCAAATATTTCATCATGTGTATTAAAGTCCAATATACAATAAAAGCTTGCTCATCCACCCTTCCTTCTCCTGTTGCTCCTTACTGGCTGTTAGCTGACTGAAATAAGGCAACTACACTTTCCCCTCACTTACAAGATAAAACTGGGTCGAGTCTTTGTGTGGAAACAATCAGTACCAGTCACCTATATCCTTTCTTAGGGTAACTTGTTTTAAAGATATAGAAGCATGTCAAACTGGATGTTCACCAGCAGCCCACAAAACTAAAATTTATGAGAATACTTTCTCTATGTTTATGTTTGTTTAAATAAAAACAATTTTCTTCAAACTAAATACTGCGAGCCCAAGGTACTCAGTGTCACAGTACCAGGTCAGAGAATATTTATTTCCTGCAAGAAATTATGACCAGATCTAATCTTGAATGGCTCCAGAATTAATATTGTATTGAATATACAGTAATATAGAGACACACATATTACTGTGGGACAATAAAGATGATTTGTATTTTATTCTAAAAAAGACCAGGGATCAGAAATGATCACTATCCATCAATTGGCTCCCATGTCAAATGCCAAACAAAATCATATTTTTTTCCCCCTATTTATTAAATGAATCAAAACTAGGAATTCCCATTTTCAGTCTATAAACATATCAAGCAGCAGCATGTATTTATATGCACTTTTCTGAGTTTAATTAAAATTGTGAAAGTCGTATTCCTTCCCTTTTTTTGGTTTTGGTGTCTAGGAACCCGCAGCTCCCGTCTTTCTTATACGTTGCATCAATTGGAAAAATATTTTTGAATCTAACACGTTACTGTAAATGTAGACTTCGAAAATCTCTAAGTTCCATGTTATGTGTGACAACATTGGCAACAATGGTATTACTTTTTTTCCCCTAAGGGTGTAGTAGCTTTGAATCAAGAAATTAAACAATAATCCTCATTTATTCATTAAAGTGTAATATTTACCTAATTTTTATTACACAAAAAAGAACATCAGTGGTTGACACATTTATAGGATACTTGGAGTTCTTTATTGAGAGGATTTAATGAATAGGTTAGTAAATATCTAATTGTATTTTTGACCTGCTGATGAAGGGAAAATTGACTGATTCCAATTTGTGGCTAATTGATTGGTGTAACTCTACAGTTCAGAAAAACTAATTGGGTTCTTGGAAATTAAACATGGCCCAGCAACAGTTTTTACCAACCAATGGTCACAGTTGAATTTCAAACATAAACTGTAACAGAGTGAATGCAATATCAGGAGTGGCAACCAGTGGCGCCGCCAGGAATCTTGCGCACCATGACAAAATATAAAATTGACACCCCCAACCCTCAAGCAGCTCCTGCCACCATCTCTTGAGTCTATCTGACCAATTAAAAGCTTTAGATAACTAACTTTAAAGACTTGCTTCCATTGTTCCAATACTGGTAATAGCGCATTTACTGATATTAAATTAAACATATGATAATATGCAAGTAACAATTTGAAGCAAGATTAAAAGCGGACTTAAAATGACAACATTGTGTCCGATAAAAGGCTTCCATTCCATTCCAGTCTTGACAACATGGCAAGACTGCAAAGCCTGTCTTGAGGCCTAGCCTCCAGTCCAGACAGGAAGCTGTTTTTTATTACCATTTTATAATGGTCGTTTAAAATTCTCTCAGTAATAAACATTTCAGTTTTTTGTGTAATTGTAAAAAGAGCAAGAGGGACAGAGAAATCCCCATACATTCCCTGCACTGATCCTAACTCTCATATCATTGAACAGTGTTGCTCACCTTCTTCACTGGGACAGGGAGGAGGAGTTATGCTGGTATGGGGGGTTATGGCTGCTGCTGACTCTGACACATCTGTTGTTAAGTGTGGTAAAAGGTACAGGGACAAGTTACATTTAAAGAAATCTTGGTAAATATTTCCCTTCCCTAATTAAATGTTGGTGAAACGGAGACTAGGTAGTCTGTAGCTAAACTACCGGTAACTACTAAAGTGACTGATAATCACACACTGTAGTCTACCCACCTTTCTTGGAGAAAATCTGGGTTACAAATTGACGCCTTCTCTTTTGTCTTTCTTCTTTTTCTGTTTTTGAAAACCTGAATTTAGTCTTGGCAGCATAGTTATTATCACCGTTGTTCTACTGATTACTAAACACTGTCACTGTCATTTGCAAAGCAGGGACAAACCATGTTGTGCAGATACAGGCGGGTGTAAATATGGATGTTTACTTCTTTGATCTGGGAGTGCTTGCATTTAACCTCTGAATATATTATATATATATATATATATATATATATATATATATATATATATATATATATATATATATATATATATATATAT
>CAEFZX010002331.1:0-16715 GCA_903066825.1 Alfaro cultratus | reverse complement strand
GGTCCCTGGACAAAATTCGGACCCAGATGAAGGCCGTAGTATGAGCGGATATCAAAAGAAGGCAAATACCGTGAGCTCGAGACAGTATAGTGAGAGTTACATTTCATTTGGATTTACTTTCACCGGGGATGCAACAACACCGACTCCGTTGTGCTTGGTATGCGGTGAAAAGCTGTCCAACAGTTAAAAAAAAAAACTGTTGTGCTTGAACTGTTGGAAACAGTATTGATGCGTCTGGAAATACGTATTTCCAGACGTATTGATGCCACTGTTCAGGTGTATTTTTGAAGTGGACATGTTAAGTGCACTTTGAAATAAGAAATATAAAATATGATCAAAAATACATTTTTGTGTTTATTTGATTCCTATTCAAGACACTTTGATAAGAATTACTATATAGAGGGGCGTGCCGTGGTGGCGTAGGGGTTGGCGCGACCCACATTTGGAGGCCTTGAGTCCTCGACGCGGCCGTCGCGGGCTCGACTCCTGGACCCGACGACATTTGCCGCATTTCTTCCCCCCTCTCCTTCCCCCTTCCTGTCAGCCTACTGTTGTGGAAAATGCGAGCCACTAGCGCCGCAAAAAAAAANAGCGCCCCAACTCGCCCCCAAAAAAAAAAAAAATCAGGATTACAAAAAAAAAAAAAAAAAAAAAAAAAAGAATTACTATATAGAGTATCATTTGTTTACATTTTGCTTGGTGGTGTGCCTTGTGATTCTTTCAATGAAAACAATGCACCTTCGCTCAAAAAGGTTCAAAAACACTGTTTTAGTATTCTCAACACCTTATGTCCAAAGTCAAGTCTTTATAGTAGTACCACTTCCACACTGCAAAAAGTACAAATCCTACCAACTACTTTTAGTCTAGTTTCTCGTGCACTTGAAAAAGGACAAAAATTAACTCTGAAGGAGGACTGTCGCAATAAACCGAATAATAGCATTATGAATTAAAGCAAGGTCTAGCATAAAATTTCCATTTTATTGTTTTTCTGTCATCTCTCTCTTTCTACCAAAAACTAGATAAGAAAAGTCTTCAGCTTGGTGTTTTTGTTTTTCAACTAACCCTTTTTTAAAGGACAAATTTCTTAACAGAAGCTTCATAATTCATTTTATTTGGTGATTCTGTTTAATTTTGGAGGGTTAAATATCTTCCAGAGTTAAATATTCAGTAGAATTTAATTAATGATCTTTGAGAATGTGTTCTTCCATTATTATGCCATTTCCATGATTTTACTTGAAAATGGTCTCAAAGTAATATCGTTTGTCACAGTAACTTTTGGGACAATTTATCGTGCAGCAAAATTTGTTAGTGACAGACCTATGTAGAAGTAACTTTTCAGCAAACCATAGGAGCTTGTTTTAAGTCAATAATTCCATAATATAGATAAAAAGTACTAGTTACACTGGCAGATTATTTCACTGATAGCAAGATATTTTCTCATGCTTTAAGTGGAGCTACTACTTTTTCATCAATATTAAAGAACTGTTGACTTAAAAAAAGCTCATATCTTTATGAAACGTTATTGTCAGTTTGTTTCATCTCATTTCAAATGTACTAAGGTATTTGCACTAGAAGCCAGACCAAAAATGCTTGGTAAGATTTGTAGTTTTTACAGTGCAGTAAGAGGCCACATTAAATCTCGCCCTCCTCTAATGTCTACACAGTTCCGTCTCCTTGTGACCAAATCCAGAGCAGCTCTCTCTTCCTTCTTCGACTCGCTGCCTCAGAGAAGCGTTACAGGATTCAAAGCTGTAAAAATGCCTCCTGCAACATCCAGCTGGCGTCGCGCTCGCCTCCTGATAAGAGTTACCAGGGAAACCGTTGCTAAGGAAGTGTGGGTGGCGACATGGCCTGAATCCCCAACAAGCACACAGACGCGCATGAACTTGCTTGTTTCTTGACTTTTCACGTTTGTAAAGAGTTAACGAGTCTGAGGCAGTCGGAATGAAAGACGATTGTTGGGAAGAGCTGCCGACATCCTGAAGCCTGGAGCTTACAGTCTGAGGGAAGAAAGAGAGCTGCATGGCAGCAAAGCATCTGCAGGCATTTCCAACAAAGATCAAAGGGCTTGCAAAGGCACTTAACACAGTTTAGATCCTGCTGAACACAGACAGGTAAGAAATATAATGGCTGGTCATTAAATCCAAAATAATCCTTTAATTCACTTTAGAGCCTTTTATTTACATAGATATAGACTCAATTATCACAGTTGGCTCCAAATTCAATTGATTTTGTTAGGGATGCACGACACATCGGCTCAGACATCGGTGGTGACCAATATCAATCATTTTTCAACATATCGGTATTGTCCAAAATATAAAACTTGTTTGATATTAACAACCAATATTTAGCTCCATCTTGTTGCCATTTGTTTCTGTCTTGTTGCCATATTAATTTTAGAGTCATGCTAGCTGTGTTAGCATGCCTGTAACATAAATTACAAGATCTCAGCATCAATGTATTTGAAGGACAGTAAGTTAGTTAATAAACACAGTTTGGCCTTCATGCGTAATGTTTCAGATACATTTTGAGCAGCATGACAAAGATTAATGTCGGGTCATTTTTCCATTGAGACTCATTTCCGTTTCCATTTTCAGATCATTATATTAAAATATTTTCAGAAGAAGGGGGATGGACCAAAGAAGATCTTTAAGTAATCTTAGATGGAGATGCTCAATGTTCTTTATTGTGATGCAGCTCCCTCAAGTTCTGAATATAGAAATAATAGTCATCTGTACTGTTATACAGATGACTATTTAAATGTAATATTTAAATATTTCTAATGTTCCTTGTATACTAGTGACTGAGACTAATCTAACACTTACTCATTATTATGAAATTCAGTATCAGTGGTCCCCTGAGTTCCCTTATAAGAGAGCTCTTTTTAAAAACCCAGAAAAATAAAACTATGTCAAACTATGGCATTATAGCAGAGTAGTCATTTCAGTTGTACTGTGTGAATAGTGAATAAATGTTTTTCAAAGAACATTCAGTTTGAAACGGTCACATTACAAACCATATTGTTCCACAGCGGTGTCGTGTAACGCAGCTGCCCCAGTGGAAACACTGGAATTGGCAGATTAGAGCTTTATAAAAACAACCCAGCAGAGATCAGAAATTGGCCACAAAATTCTGATCAGTGCATCTTTAGCTTTGCCTCATTTCCCCACAACATAAAAACTGAGTTCAGTCTTCAGGGACTGGCTAAATCTCCAGTTGGACTCACCAGCTCGCCTGACTGGCTCAAAGTACCAGAAATCGTTATATGAATGGAGAACAGCCCAGATTGACCATATGGACCTACTCTAGTGAAAATCCAGTCCAAATGAGCAGCATAAAAACACAAACATGTTCCATGTGTTGTGTCCCCCTAACTAAAGACACCGAGCCTGCATAAAACAAACTAAAATAAATATATTGGTTCTGAGGCTCATCATCATACATGGATCCAAAAAATGTAACATCCAACATGTTTGTGAAGTCCTTTGTTTTCTTTAGGTAAAGTCTACCTGTGCATATTTCATTTTTCCATGAACACTTTTCAGTGAAACACATTTCTTCAGTGCCTCCCAGCATGTCCTGCTCCCACGCAACACAAAGCTATCTATACCGCAGCCTATTATTTCCAGCTCATGCCTTTTTAATCTGAGAGTAGCACCCTGCTTTTCTGAACAGGTGGTTTATCAACGCTCTCACCCCGTCAGAAAGTCTGCTCATCCATGCGTTCTCGTCGTCATTAATGTTTCTACTCTCCCCATGAGGAAGCGGGGCATGCTTCTTCGTCCGTCTATGTTCCCACTAAAACAGGGATTACATGAGAAAGTGAGAGGAAAGCGGATGCATGCGGGGGTGGAGGACAGAAAAGAAAAAGGAGCAGTACATCTCCTCTTGTCAGATGACCCTGTGGAAAATCCCATATTCTTGTATTTTCAGAAAACAAACTCACATGAGAGAAGCCAAAGCAATGAAATGAGGCAGTGTGGTCATGGAGGAATGTGACAAATCACACAGTGGTTAGTTGATTACCCTGACCTAAGCAGGAGGAGAGGAGACAGCAGAAGACTTCTTTTGTTTTGGCTCATTTTGCTTCTCACATATTTCGAAGAGATTGCACAAATTGTGACATCCTACAAACCTAGACCTAAGCTAGATCCCAATCAGTCTCATTTTCACTGAGCAATTATAGACTTCTGCAAGGTAGAGGCGGGGAGAAAACCTGGGAATGGTTATTAGCTGAATTTCCATTAACCATAACACTGAGCAAATAGGCAAATTTATTTTTGCAATTTCTAATAGAAATACGCCAACACCTTAAAATTCTTGAGCTGTTTATTAGGCATTAGTTTCTCAAAAGATGGGTAAGAAAAAAACATTATTAAGGGACACCTGACATTGACCTCTAAAATACATCAGCCTGTTTGAGGTTTACACACTTGCATAAAAATTTACCAATCAGGCAAGAATTAATAAGATAACAAGATAAGATCAATGCTAAAAGACTAAATGAACTTGCAGCAACTTTTATAGCCAAGTATCAACAACAAGTCATACTTGGGCTGATGTAATAAAAACCAGCTGTATCACAGTATTGATGTAAACATCTGAAACAAAAATGTATAACATCATTTAATTGCTTTTAAATCTAAAAATGCCAGTTATTGCATTGCTGTTGTTATAATATTATTGATTAATATAGGTAGAATACTGCTGTATATAGCATTTATTGTTTTACGAAACATGGCTAAGTGTTAGCCAGTTACTTTACTCAAATCAGTGCATAATAAGCACATATTGTTCATCTCAAGATTTATAATTTTTAAAAAAAATGAACTCAAGAATCAAATACTTCAATTGTAAGTCGCCGATAAAGTCAAAGTCAATATCAATTACAACCACAGGCTGTTTTAAAGGAAACTTAAATTACTGAGTAGATGTCCTGTGATTAGAAGCATTGAAATAAACATGCTTATTGTGCATTATATTAGTTTGACTCTTAGTGTATAACAATGAAAGCTAATATTAGCTAGTGAGCTAGCCTGCACTAACGGAGCAGACAGAGGAGCAGTAAAGTTTGGTGTTCCTTAGTCTATGTAGAAAAATCAGAAGCAACAGGAATAATTGTTGATTTTTTTGTTTTAAAGTATATCCATAAGATTTCTTTCAATTTTATTTGATAATTTTTGGTTTAAAAAATGAGGTTGTCATTCAATAAGATTCTCCTGGCGACCATTTACTAGATGCGTGGAAGAAAAGTAAAAAATGTCAACCTATTATAACGTCCAGCAGATGGCATGTAGAGTCAGAGGTAAAATCTAAGTGGGATATTCTGTTAACCCAGGTGGGCTTAAGCTCCAGCAAAAAAGTTATGATTAAATAATGAAACTACAAATCCTTAAGAAAACATTTCTATCTCAGTCCATTGACATTAATAATCTTGTCAGTTTTTTCATCAGTCTTCCTGAGATAAAAATCCATGACTCCAAGAGGATCAATAGTTAATCATCATTTTATAAAACTTTAGAAAATGAATGCGACTCAGTTTTTCTTACACAAACCGTCTTTCATCCCATTCTCACTATGATTTACACATCCTTCTCTTGCTCCCCCCATCCTGTTGATGTTGGCTTCTGAATCAGCAGATGACCTCAGCAACTGATCTACTGTCTGCCTGTCAGTGATCTGGGCTAAAAATGGAGCAAAAATGGAGCTGAGAAAGAGAGAGGGGGAGGAGAGGTAGGTAAGGGTAATGGAAGGTAGAGTGGGAGAGGACTGGAAGCAAGGAAGAAAAATGGATTGCTCATTATAGTTCCCCCCAAATAAAATTAGAAATACCACTGACTCAAAGCTGAAAAATGCCTTTCTGGCCGTGTGTGTGAGCCGTGCAAACACAGGCAGCATATCTGAGGAGTGATGTCAACAATGTGCAGCATTTCAGAATGATCTAACCTGAAGATTATACAGGACCCTGGTCGACCACATGTCCACTTCAGCAACACATTTATACTGTACACAGATATTGGGTTAAAACTGCACAAACCCACTGGAGCAGAGCAGGAAGTGAGAGTTTGGTGCCAAACTTTTAGACCATCCACTACTATTAACGCTGCTGGCTGTTCCTACTGATCTGGTCCTGGATTCCTCAGCTGCATTTACAGCAGGCAAGGCGTGGTGAAGCCAAACTGACAAATTCAATTCTCATTACATCCATTTCCATTACAGATGGCTCTTAGTGGCTCAGTATAGACAAATCCTTGTCTATACTGATCTACTGTTTAAAAAAACAAAACAAACAAACAAAAAAAAAACAACTTCGCAATTGCAATGTTGCAAAATTTTAGTCCCCTATTCTGTACAGAAGCAGTATGAGTTCAACACATTGGAATGAGAGCTTTGGTGGAACCAGCTGCGCATTACCTGATAGCCCTACCTCCCACAAAAACATCATCCTCTTACTATTTTTGTTGACCTCTGCCATTTTCACCAGTACTAATATCCAACTGTTGATCACGTGACTAACGTGATGCGAAAAAAATGTTCCCATTGCAGATTTGCAAAAAACATCTATTTCCATATGGCTGAAGAACCACTTCTGTCTAAGGTAGGATGGATCGTTGGGTAGCACAGATAGTCTGAACAGTGTTTTTTGTTTTTCAATCAGAGAAGATTTTGAAGAGCAATTGTTTGAGGCTATGACGATATTCTGAAATATTAAACCCCTCTTGCTCAGTTCTGGTCCAATACAGTCGGCTCACCGACTCCTTCCGTGTTTTTTTTTCAGTAACATGAAAAATAAAATTAGATTTTTCATCCTGTCAACCGTTTCCTCCCCTGATGAACTTGTGAACTTGTAATAGTCATTCCTCTCTGCCATGATGGCTGTATTTATTATGCTGTTGTAAATCACACATGACAAATCACTAAGGGACCATATGTAGACAGTTCGACTTGTTTGCTGTGACGGTGAAGGCCTGTTGAGTCAAGATTCCTACCTTCTCTGCAGGTCCAGCTCTTCTTGTGAGGGGCCATTCTGAACCTGTGCCCCCTGTCTGGGCAGCGTGGGGCCTGGGGAAGATGGAGCACAAAGACGACAGTTATTATCAAATCAAAATGTTGATGTGCCATCAAACATGTCAACACATGATGGATCCAAATCTCGCCGACTCCAGCAACACATCTGAGTACGAGGAAACAATTTCGCGTTTCGGAAAAATGGATACATAGCTGGTAACCATGGAAACAAGGTTAATCAAAATATCTGTTATCCAGGTCCTGCGGATGTCCTCTGGTCATCTAGATGTTAATTTGTCAGAGAAACCAACACAAACAGCCCAGATTGTTGATTGGTTAACAGCAGCAACAGAAACAAAATTAGAAGTCCTGAATTCTGAATGTCTGAGTGTTGAGGCTGCTGCAATGAACTCATGGTTTAAACATCCACTATACATCTGTGTGGGCCATATAATCTGATTCCTTCTGCTCCACATACATGTTTGGTCTGCCATGCTACAGCTTTTACCTCCTCCTCAATTACATTTATAGAGATTGAAAGCTTCTTTCTCTTTCCAGTAAAGGTCCATTTATATGGCATCATTCTTCACTGCAGACTGTTGGAGGATGCAGCGCTTTGCAGTATTCTTCACACCGCTTCAACTTCCTGCCATTTTATTACCAAACAACCACAAACGTTTGTGTGTGTGTTTTTTTTTAATCGAGCCTTGTGTAATAGACCAAGAAAAACTAGTGAAAAAATGTAGAAAAATAATACATGGTTTACATTTTTAAAATAAAAATCTTAAAAGTGTTGCGCCTGTATTGACCTCATGCTGCATTGTCAGCAATGTAAAGATGCTTCTCCCACAGTAGCAAAAGATTCTCCTTAAAGTTTGGATTAAAACATAGGGATGCCATGAGAATATTTGACACTCCAAGAGATCTGCTTAAGTAAATTTACTGTTTTTTACTCTTTCTTCTTCTTCCCTTGGCACATTGGTTCTGAGCTGTTATTTTGTTGTTTTCTGAGTCATTTTATAGAATCCTAAAAATCAACTTAAAAAAAGAAAAAACAAGCAAGCACAAAAACAGCACATTAATATCTGGACTGAAATTAATAGTAAGCAACATGCTACATTAGAGAGTCTAAACTTTGAGCTGCAGTATATTTATAAAATATTTTTTTACATATTTGTTAAAACTGTCACTAGGTTATGACAGATAATCTGAAAAAACAAAGAAAAAAGAGCTGATCTGTTTTCTCTGAGTGCTAACTAGAAACAACCAATCAGAGGTAGGAGGCGGGTCTTGGTAATGTCAATCACCTCCCATGTGATGCTGCTCAACCCTCTCCTCCACGCCCCCTTTTTCTCTGCTACTTTGCAGCTAGCAAAGTATGTTGTGAATGCTGTGGCTAGTTAGCATGGCCACCGATGTTGGCGGAAGAACAGTAAGTTGTTTATTCACCATTAGCACATTGTGCAGCAAGTACATGAGGATGATTGACAGCAATAACACCCTTCTTCTGGCTCTGATTGGTCGCTTTTGTTTGGAGGTGGTACATTTCTTCAGATGGGATGGGACAGAGATCGATCTTCTCACAAATTATCTGTCACAACATTGTCACAGTTTTAACACATATGGGAAAAAATCATGTTTTATAAAAATTACAAACTCCAACTTAAAAAAAAATTACCCTGACACAAATTTTAATATTTGACATAAAAAATTTACAAACTGTGTGCATGTTTTATCTGAAAAAATCCACTTTTCAAGCTCTCCAGTAATAACCTGCCTCTCCTTTTGAAAATATGACAGATGAATATGTAGTTCAGAAGCACCTTTGGGTACTTTTTTCTAAGCAGACCAAACAGCCCACAATACAGTTGATATCAACCAAAAGGAGAATCTGATTTTGAATAAAGGCAAAAAGTATTGATGTTTAAGGCATTTAGATGTACTAAAATACTGTTTTTATATTTATGAACACAGAACAAAGCGTCACATTGCTAACACGGTCATTATTGGCAACTTTTTGGAAGAAAACAAGCAGTGCCCTCGATATCACCATCTCATTAACACCAGTTCATGAGCTAACTTTTCAGTTAGACCTGAGCAGAGGCAGATGGACCAACACGTTATTCTGTTTTACATGTACACAGTGTGAAGTCTGACTTAATCACAGATGTGTGTGTGGGAGTGTGTTAGATGTTTTACCTAAAAGCCTTCTTTAAACCTAACCAGAAGAGCAAACCGCCAAACATCAAGACCACCAGTCTAACAGTTGGTTTTATTTTCTGTTACTACAGATTGAGGGTCCAACAACAGGAGCAACACCAGGTTCCAACCAGCATCTGGACCGAGCCGAGAAGGAAGCCCGTCGTGCTGAGCCAAGTGTCGATTGTGTGTAGTAATCAAGAGACAGAAAGACTAAACGGACAGGATCTGGGCTGCAGCCAGGCCGACAACTGCTTCTGCATATCAACACAGTGCCCCCACTTAACACTGTCGCAGGCGTTAGCGCCCACTGCTAAAAACCAGACAAGGCAAGGGGATATTTTACTGTGCTGTTCCAGACATTCAGGATGGGATATTTGGTGTTAGAGACTGTGATTTACTACAATTTAAAGACAATAATTATTTAAAGATGAACTACAAGAGGAGCTAAACAAGTTAGAGTTCATTACTACAAGTCTTCTTCCAAGCTACCTAACTAGATATGCATTGAGATTAAAGCTGCAACAGATTATTATTCTACTTAGCAATTATTCTGATGCTAACAGGTACATTCTGCATTTAACCACTTAAGCCTTTTTATAGAATAAGGGAAATACACTGCCATATGCAAATAAACAAATTCTTTAAAAACTTTTTTTTTTACTTAAAATGCAATAAAAGCACTCCTTCATTGAATGTTTGATTATTTGTAGTGAAGGATTCATCTGCAGCTAAAAAATTAAATCAAAAAGCTCAGCCCTCAAAAGTTTTTTTCACTGTAAATGCAAAACAGATTTTTTTGAACAGTTTTAGTTGTGTCACAAAAATTCCATTTTAATCTAATACAAACATCTGATTCTTATGCAACCTGTGTATACCTGACAACTAGAATATAACACCCCACACATTGTTTTGCACACTGTAGTATGGGGATGTGTACAACATACTGATATTACAATGAGAATATAAATGCCATAAATTGTGGGTGATTGCATACTCATTAAGACTGGTACTAAGTCTTGAGCAGGGCTCTAGACCAACACTTAATGTACTGGTTTAACTGGTGTACGTAACATTTTTTTGTTAGGTGCACCAGTACAAATGTTATGCTAGGTTCATATGGCAAGATTTTGATGCTGATTTTTTTAACCAATCTTTCCTTTCTGAAAATCTTAGGACTCCCCAATTATCTAAAGATAATATTATGAGATTTTACTGTCTATTTAACAATTTTTTTTTTAATTTAAAGTCAATCCTGAAGTCTTAAGTGTGAGTTGGAGTCTTATTTAATTTCCCTTTGGGATTAATAAAATATTTTTGAATTTGAAATTCAAGTTGCAATCTCTGTAAGTAACGCCTTGCTTTTAGTTCTCCTCCACTACCCAAATCATCTCATTGATACTCTCCTGATTGTTCTCTTTTACATCCTAAACCCAAATAACAGAATAAAGCCGAGGCCACAGGCAGTCAATATCTCCATCTAATATCAGACATGGTTTCTGGTTTCAATCTTCAATGCCTTTGTGTATAATTCTGTTACTGTCTGGCCTTGTAAACCCTGTGTGCTAATGACAGAGCCCAGACAGCAGCCCAACAGAGCAAAGCAACAAGGAGGCAAAAACTGCAATCAATACAGAAGCTGGACCGTTCGCCTCTCTCTAGGGCTGGATGATGTGGCTGAAGATCGCATCATGATTAATCTTTCATGTCAGTCAATAGCCATAATTATTAGTTTTTTGTTTTCAACGACTGAAATACTGCCAAACGGATGATGTGACCTTTCCTGTTTTATTCACAATTTTCACTCCATGCTGATTTTTTATTTTTATTTTTAAGCAGTTATGAAGCACAGAGATGAAACCTGAAACTGCTGCAGGTTGTTGTTATGTAACCAATAAGCAAGTGCGTTAGTTGATGCTGCCAACTTTGCTTAGCTGGCTGCTCAACTCTTTCTTCTGCCTACATTCCCCAGAATCCTGTGTGGTTCTGGATCAGAGTTCAGGGAATATTCTATATTGTCACCGCTCTAAAATAACTGACTAAGTCATTTTGAAAAAAAACAACAAACAACCAAAACAACTTTTGGCAAAAAAAAAAAGAGACTTATTTCTGTTGATATATTCAGTATTGAATATTTTACTGATATTGATCTATTGCTAAGGCCTCTCCCAAATGTTTTTTGTGTTATACCATTTTAATGAAACAAAAATTCCCTTGGATCTGAAGAGATGCATTTACTCAGAACAGTAGTAACAGTAGTGTTGGCCCATTTATGTGGGCCAACACAAATGGGCGTTTGTGTTGGCCCATTTTCAAAAAAGACCAACACAAACACAGGAAAATGAAAATAAAAATTTAAAAAGATTCTGCCAGATATTCAGAGAGATCTATAAAACATAGTTCTCGGTGATAAAACAATACCAATAAGTTTTCCTTGACAGACATATGAGAAAGAGTCGACACGGTAACAATGCATAGCCAATCATAAGAGTTGCAACCTGAACTTAACTTCCCATGGATGAACAACGTTCCCCTTCCCTTTGGACCTACATGGAGCCAGTGTAAGTAAGGGCCTCCTCTGGCAGCAGACGTAGCGCCACAGTCCAAGAGAGGCCCCGTCGGACCCGTTTCCAGGCCTGAGAGCCACCACGGCTACGCCGCCGGCTGGCCCCGCGTGCTCCTGGGACGTCTCATACAGAACCATGGCTCAGGCTATCCAGAGGTGGCTCCTTAAGATTCCTGAATGAAGTTCAGTTGCAGCTTGGTGACAACAGCAGCATTGCTTACAGTTCCAAAAGTTAAAAAAAAAAAAAAAAAAAAACAGCATCTTTTTACTAAATCTTGGTTAGCATTTTGCTGGAGCAGCTGGAAAATCTCGTCATCCTGTGTAAATCTGATACTTTGATATTCTGCCAGCACACCTTCAGAGATAATGCTGAACTGCCGGGCGTGGCTTGCTCTGTGCTAGTTCTCCCAGAGAATATGACTGACGGAAACAAAGGAAGAGGAGAGGGAGGGATGAAGAGTGGGAGGGAGGGGTAAACACAGAAAACAGAACAGGAGAGAAAGAGAGAGAGTGAAAGAGAGATGGGCATAAAAGGAGGATGAGAGGGGAAGACAGAAGAGAAGCCAACTGATGGAATAAAAAAAAATAGCTTAGACTGACTAAAACAACATCAGAAAGAGCCATTTACAGTAAGTGGCAGGATGCCTTACAGCAGGGCTTGTTCGGCCTGTTTATGCTTCCTGAATCCAATTTATTATTCATACACTGCACACAGACATGAGCATGCTTTTACCCTCGGCTTCATTCACATCCTTGATTATATCTTTATTATGATTGGATTTTTACTTAACGCAAAAGTTAGGCTGACGTTCCGTTTAGATTAACAACTAACAACTATTTTAGACACAGAAAAACTATATTATAAATGTGATTTGGGTTTTATTTCCTCTAGACTTGAGGAACTAGTTAAGAGTCTTGGATTACCAGATGTCTTGCATATTTCCAACTTGTCAATAATGAATTTCCAAGTGTTTTCAAGTGTCTATGATCAGACAAAGCTCAGTAGGCTGAACATGCTGAACATTAGCTTTCCAATCTCAGCATATTTTCAATTTGATCATTCTAAAGTATCAATAGGCTTTGACCTAAAACATTCAAATGTAGCTCTAGCTGAATGTTAAATGTGGGTCTCATGTGACAAGAGAACGTTCTTCCACATTGGTTGGGTCCTTTTTATGTTGTGCATGAAGATACTGAATGTGTGTGTAGTGAAGCTCACCTTTTGATAACTATGAACTGAAAAATGCTTTTCTTTGCAAAACAAACCTAAAATGAGTACAGCTTAATTAGCTTAAAATAGGGATGCACCGATCCACATTTTTCACTTCCGATACAAATACAGAAATCTGAGGTTCAATATCGTAATAATAATAATAATAATAATAAACACATTCCAGCTGTATGAATGCTTTTGTAAGTTACTGTATCTAAAAGATTTTAAGATTTGGTGAAATATTGGTTTGTTTAGTCAAGATTCTCATTCAAAGAATCTTAGAAGTGAAAAACGGTGCATTTCTTATTTTACCATTAAATGAGCATTTATTTTGTTTCTTCCTCCATGGCCATATCAGTCAAACTTTTAGGCACATCAAGGCATCAGACATGGTAAATATAAATAATACATGAAGTCCAGCTAGACTTTTAGAGCACATTTTATCCACAGAGAAACAGCGTCACAGGAATCTCCATTTTTAGCATGCATGGTTCCACCAGGGAGTGCAGCCAGTAAGTCGACACACACAGACCTGAACGGCAACTGCAGACAGACTCCACTAGAAACATCTCCAGGAGATTCCACCTATCAGCCTGACGTGGTGACAGAGGTTGATTTCAGCAGGCTGCTATAAGCCGAGGTAGCAGGATTCCAGGGATGCATGCTTTACAGACAGACCCATGGAGCATTATATAGCTCATGATGTCATTCTGTAAGGTCTGTTGTCAGGTTAAAAATCGCATGATTCTGAGTGTGTCTGTGGAAGTAAAATGACACTTTAAATATCCACTCACCATCCGATTTATAAGGAATATCTTACTGGTGCTGGGTAGAAACCTCTTGTCTTTAAGCAGGATGATAAACACTTTTATCATATTTATGCCCAATTCCAACCCTGCTATTCACATCAGAGATGCACGGATTCAATATTAATATCTATATCGGTCCAATATTGAAAAGAATTCTAAATTGGGTATTGGCAACAATGTGCCAGGTCCATAAGGGCAGATCTATTCAGTCTAATTATATGTTTTGTGACATGAACAATAGCATGCTTTATTTATTTACATTACATTCAACCTATTGCTTTAGTCAGTTTCTTTATTTATTTGTCATTGGCTGTTATTCTAATTGCACTGACTGAAAAAATTAAGGTTGTGTTTACATGTTTAACCAAGATGGTGAAGCTGTTGATGTATGTAAGTGTGCTGTATTGGCATAGTCATTAAATAAATTTGTAATTAAGTATACTTATATCTGTGGTCCAGAAAAGAAATGCTTCAAGTGAATTCAGCTGTTTTTCTGGCTCAGTGGGTAAAGTAATCATCTTGTAAGCGGAAGGTTAGATTCCAGCATCTCCTTTCACATGTCGATGTGCCCCTGGACAAGGCACCTAACCCCATGTTGTCTACTGATCTGCGTATCGGTGTATAACTGTGTGAGCGTTTGAGAGTGTAAATGGGTGAATGTGGCTCTAGTGTAAAACGCTTTCAGTGGTCAAAATAATTGGAAAAGCGTTATTTAAGTTCACTCCATTTTACAATTTTTCACTTCCATCATACACATTGTCAGAATCTGTGTTGCAAGTGAAGGAATTTCATAACATTTTTGCAACAAAAACAAAACAAAATTAAAAATACCAGAACTGTGTAAAGACCAGGTCTCACCCTAATGAGTGGTATTAAATTTCAGACAAGTATTGATGTTCCAGTATTAAACATTTGCATCAATTGAGATTTTATAGCCCTGACTAGAAATGGGCACAAACAGTTTTCCATCTCAGACTTAGACAGGAGCTTAGCACATGTTCTTTTCAGTAAAACAGAAAGCAAGCTGACCACAAACATCCAGTCTAAGTTAGTGCCAACCACTATTTTTTTTTTAAAGAAATTTAACCCATCAAGCAAATACCTTGATACTTCCAGACATTAGAAGGTCTGCTACATATGGCTAAGTGAAACATGTCACAGCTGATCTACAGAGGTTCATTTTAATAAGTTACTAACCACAACGTCTTCAAAGAATGTGTCTGGCAGAGAGCGCTCTCCTGGCAGTGAGTGCCTGGCTAATGCTTCTACAGCTTCTTCAGCTGATGCTGGACTTTTATAAAGCACTGGGAAATGGTTCCTGAACGTTCATCAAAAACCATTATATCAGATAGCCAAGGTAAATGGGATGTCTGGCAACAGAACTAATCAATCTTTGCCATTTTAGTGCACACCCATTATCCTTGGTGACCTTGTTCAGGACCTCAGATTTTGTATTAAGAGCAAAAAGTTGAGGGGAAAAAAATCAAAAAGTCAATAATAAAAATGAATGTCCATAACTACCTGATTCTCCTTATATAAAGTCATGATAAACAAAAATGAGGGTTCAAACTTGAACTCAGCCGTCTATTTTTTGTGAATTTTTCACCAACATTAATTTAGGATTTAAAACGATCATAATATCTACAGTGTGGCTGCAGGATAGCAACAGCTACTGTATATCTCTACCCCGATCCGCAGCTTTATATACCCATCATCAGCATGAGGATGATGGATCATTTGACTCCTTTGAGGTAACATGTCGGGGGATTTGGCTAAAGCATGGATGATCCTGAAGCCAGAGTCAGATATAGGCCGTCATATGACTGAGTGACATCATATGGAATGTGTTCAGAATAGTTTCTGCCAGAAACAAATCAGGAAACTCAAGTTATTTTGACTAACATGTCTTCAAACAATGTGTAGAAAGTAAGGCTGCACGATATAAGAAAATCTTGCAAATGGTGATAATATTGGTAAATACCATGCTGACTATTGCCAGTTCCTTATTTTCTCTCTTTCCGATCTGTGCTTCTTACTCTATGTGACATTTATTAAATTTGCTAAGCTACACATATTGTTGCAATAAGACTAGAGTACATGAATTTGATGAGAAAGAGGTTAAAATGTTTTACAATATCAACTGTTTAATTATTTCAATGATCAATGATTTCTTAAATAAAATAGTACAATTCTTTTCTACTTTAGTTCTCTCCCTCACATGGGTCTCAGCTCTGCTCCTGATATGAATAATAATCCTGACATAATCCCGCTTAATAGTTATAAAAAACACAACTGGTTGTATATATCTAATAATCTGGAGAACATAATGTTATACTTTTGTCAATTGTCAAGAAAATTGATTTCTTTATATAATTTACTTTTGCTTAGCTGCTACAGCATTAATATTGGGTGGATATTGTGTTTTGAGTTTAGTCACAAGTATCAATCTTAAAGGAAAGGATGCATAAAAAATGGAAAAAGAAGATCATTTTCTTCTTAGAAACTTTTACTAAAGTTATCTCCCTTTGTAGATCGACAGGCGGATTGGCGCGGCGTCTGCCGTGAAGCGGGCGTTGTACCGGTCCGTCGTGGTGAAGAGAGAGCTGAGCCAGAAAGCAAAGCTCTCGATTTACCGGTCGATCTATGTTCCCACCCTCATCTATGGTCATGAGCTTTGGGTCATGACCGAAAGAACGAGATCGCGGATACAAGCGGCCGAAATGGGTTTTCTCCGTAGGGTGGCTGGGCTCTCCCTTAGAGATAGGGTGAGAAGCTCAGTCATCCGGGAGGGACTCAGAGTAGAGCCGCTGCTCCTTCACGTCGAGAGGAGCCAGTTGAGGTGGCTCGGGCATCTGGTTAGGATGCCTCCTGGACGCCTCCCTGGTGAGGTGTTCCGGGCGCGTCCCACCGGGAGGAGGCC